>SNQN01000539.1:27666-49437 GCA_008642245.1 Bassia scoparia
CTTTTCGGTAGGATCAGAAAGCGACTTTGCGGCATCGGATGGCTCGATGTGATCGATTACTAAATACGCACGACAATGGAGCGTAAAGAGGGTAGACAAATTATTGTATTCGGTACCCGCGTAATCGAGGATAACAGGAACGTGTTGACGGATATTCGTAACGAGGGTCGCAGGGTGAATCTTTTGCTCAGCCATGGCAGTTGAGCAAGGCTACTGTCGAAGAAGAAGTGACYAGTAAAAAGAAAGAAGGAAATATCGAGTAAAAGAAAATAGACAATGGAGCGGAAGAATACTTATCTGAGGGAAAACATGCTCATGTTCTCTTCAACTAATTTTCAGTACTTATTGAATAAGATAAGTTCATATAAGTATCAATAAGTTCATATAAGTACTAATAAGTATAATCATTATTTTTTTCCCCTCACAAAATAAGTTCAAATAAGTATCAATAAGTTCAGATAAGTTCAGATAATATAAGATAAGATAAGTTCACTTAAGTACAAATAACTTGAAAATAATACACCCATTGATACTTATTTTGTGAGTAGAAAAAGTAATAAGTATATTTATTGGTACTTATATGAATTTATATTATTCAATGAGTACCGAAAATAAGTCTCGTTAAAAAAAAAGTTGAAAAGAACATTATTTTCAAGTTATTTTCGGTACTTATTGAACAAAATAAGTTCACATAACTATACTTATTACTTTCCCCTTTCACAAAATAAGTATCAAGTAAATTATTGAAAAGAACATACCCATGATAATGCCGGGTTTCATTTGTTTCTTGATCTGTCATTTTTTTAAATAATGGATTGAATTTTTTTGGTTCATATAGTGTTGTATTAATTTCCTATACTTGACAAATCGGTCGATAAGTTATGTATTGTTCGATCAATACTAGGTAACTAGGTTTCAGTTGTTTTCAGGACAATCATTTTTAYTAACAAATCGAATTTCTTTGTTCATATAATACTAATATTRAAAWTGTGATGATCCAACATGTATAACCCAATTGTATCGTTTACAAGTTTTTTTCCCTATGGGTATACAACTTACAAGTTTACAAACATTTTCATAAGTAATAGTCAATGTAATTTATTTTTTCTCCCTCCATTTTAAAATTTAAATGTATTTTTTAGCCCTCCTCATATTTCATCATTTTTCATTTTTACCTCCCTATACAACCTTTCATTGGAACAAATTTAAAGTGAGCATACAAAACATTATTACTCCTATTAAATTAACATGGTATAAATGTTGCCCAACTTGCCATTCATCAATACAGTATACAACCCACTATGAGCTCAGTTCAAACTATTAAACTATATACTTCATATTAATTCCCTTCGTATTATTACTTGAATACGAAATTGTGGCTAATATTAGCTCCACTTTCTAATGTACTCTCCTGTGTCATTTATCTGCAACAATGATTATTTTATCTCCTGACATATATTCTAATGTAACAATAACATACGGAGAGGAGTACAATTATAATAGCAATATAACGGAAACATACCTAAATCACATGTATAATAGTTTAACTAAACATATATATATTCTACAACACATTAAGCACGCTACTATATATACAATCTAGAAACCACATAAGACAGAGTATACACAGGCAACAAAATACCAAATGTTTAGTCATTTAAAAGGCAATCTGATTAAGGTGCAAAATTACAAAWAAATAAACACGAATTATTAATAAGGTTTAAATCTCCAAGACTTATTAATGGTCATGAAACAAAAGCATCCATTTGAATTAATTATGACTTTAAAAAGGAAACTAAGCTAACTAACTATCAAARGATAACTGAAATCACTCCCAAGAGAAGGAAAGTGTTTGYTGATGTCCTCCACTACCCGAAGCCGCATCAGTTTCATTCTGGAAAACATCTTGGCAGAGGCTGTTGCTGCTTCTCAAGTCGGAGAACAGTCCAGAATTTTGCGGATGTCCTTCCAAACCATGGCCTTGGGAGGAGCCTGGGTACTGAGAAGTAAGGTTGCTGTAATGCAGGCCGGAAAGCATGGGCCGAGTAGGATTCATTGGGCTAGGATGATGGATCATACGGCCCAAACCCATCTCGGGAGTCTCAGCAGTGGATGATGACAGAAGAGAGAGAGCACGATCCGAGTCAATCACTTGGTTTAGACCATTACAGAATATTGCTTTCTGGTTGTGGTGGTGGTTGTTGCTGCTGCTGTCGCCTCCACTATTAGGATCGTGATGAAGTGTTTGACCAGCTGAAGAAACTCCAGTTAGCGACGATTCAGGCCCCTGTAAGAATGGGAACTGCCTGCCCCTGTAGGCATGAGTATAAGAGCTAGATACAGGGCTACTGTACAGTGTCTGGTTGCTCTCAGATTTAACAGCTCCTGACCAGTTAGCAGTCACCACTGATGTAGCCGGGATGATTGGTTGGTTGCTGAATGCCAGAAATCTACTGCCTAATATATTCAAACAATTTCCAGGAATATAAGGTTTACATCAAGATTTTCACAAAAGTTTTTAACTTCATTTTTTTACTCTATAAAAAGGTTCAGTCCATCAATCAAAGAGACCAAGCTAAAGAACTAGTCTGTCTGCTAGACTAATCAGGGAACTAAACGGGGGAAATGCCTTTAAAAACCATATGAGGGACATAGTTTTACTCAACTTGAACACTATCGACTTATCATCCCCTGTTACTTGACTAATTTTATATAGCCAAACATAAGTTCTGCTGCAAAAAACCTATCTCGTCGTAAAACAGAAAGAAAGTGCAATACACATTCATAGGGAAATTCAAACCTTGGCTAGCAGAAAGGAAATTTCCATGATTCATAGGCAGGGGCTCAGGTTGAGGCTTCCTTCTACGTCGATTATGCCCTTCAAGACGCTTCCTACAACTCCGTTTTCCCTCATCGAACTCCCCCAGTGAGTGGAACCTACAAGTATGAATCATAGGTGTTTATTTCCACCCAAATCCAGCAATGACTGGGTCAAAGAAGGATATGGCCAGAATATGCACTATTAGGAGTGACTAAGGAATCAGGCGTGCAACATAGGACCATGTATCTTTATCCGCCAAAAGTTAGGTATGCAAATTAACTGTTCTTTATTAGCAGGCAACGAAATCACATGCTAAACACTGTCATGCCTTAACTTTCCTTCAGACCTTCGCGAAGTGAACAAAACAAAATTATATAGAAATTAAAACAAACCAACCAGAGGCAAACCCTGCCATCTATAGTCAATTCTGATATTAGTACACAAATTAAGTACAACAACGTTAACAACATAATGCTGTTACTCCCCAACAAGACAACAACCAACCCTTCAGTAATCAAAACCCCTATGTTACTCAGACTTTGCTGGATGTGTTAGAAACAGAATACGTCTCTTACTATCAAAATCAACCAGTGTAGTGAAAAAGTTCCGAGTTATCGATTCATAATACAGTGTCATTGTGTCAAGAGTAAAATTCTATTTTGGGTACTAAAGGTGAAACGGAGTCTGAGCAACATGGGTTCAAGCTATCACAAGACTCGCACTTATTTTCATCAGACGAAAAAGGTACGCTATAACTCTGTTAAGTACCACTAATATAACAGAGTTCTCACCCTTCTGAAGGAACCTAAATGAACATAAAAGCAACCCAACTTTGCAAGCAAACACTATCATCATACTTCAGTCAGGCGTTATTTAAATAACTTCACACGAATCAATTGATTAATTACCTGCTGCATTGCTGACAGAAGCGTTGTTCATGACCCCCAATAGTAACCCTTGGGGCCTTGGAGTGCATCTCACAGACTTTATGGCGACGATGATAGTCCCGGCATTTACTAAGATCAGCCCTACACCCGTCGACCAAGCACGAAACAACTTGGCCACTGGTGCCAGGTGTGCGGGGCCTTTTCGACGATCCAGCAGGGGATGAATACGGGTCGTCCATATGAGAAGTAGTATGATCCTTCAAGTTGCTAGACAATCCTTTGTAAACGTCACTTAACCTTCCAAGTTTCAAATCTACAAGGCTCTCCCCTTTAGCTTTCTCTGCCTCAAAGCCAAGGGACCCAAGAATGGCAGTAGCAGATCCTTTCTTCTCCAACACAGCAAGGTCACAGTAATTCCTCTTTAAATTGTAGCCCATATAATAACATTTACCCTCCTAAATATTGTACCCATTAATAATATCTTCCTGTGACAATAGAATATGTGACAACAATTAATATGATGGACAATGAAGCCTTAAACCAAAAAAATTTAACATTGCTGAAGTCTTTTAAAAGCCGTACAGAAACAGTTTACTCCCAAATACAAGATTTAATCTTAGCCATCCAAGAATCTTAGCATAGATTTAGTGAATACCCTACTCTACAATGATTAGGATATATTGTCAAATTAGATTAAGCTCCACTTATGTAGTACAAGTACAATAAAACAACATACAAAAAATATATATTATTTATTGTAATTAAGTAGTCGGTCAATTTCTAAGGGAATTAATTAATAATCTTATGATTAATTAAGATGAACGAAAGAGAGACCCTAAACCCTCCTACATTCACAGTGATTGAGTGCAAGTAGCATTCCAAATATACTGAGAAACAAGAACAAAGTCAATTAAGATTCCAAAAGTAAACACATAATTTACTTGTGTTTGCTTTCTGTTTTTTTTTTTTTCAGCTGCAGTTTCACAATCACTTGTTCGAAAATTAGAATTCATACCAAAACAAGTTATCTGGTGACAAAGGCAGCAACATAGTAAGCCAAAAAGTCAAACGAATAATAAATTAGAACATTGAAATTGGAGCATGACTAAAAACCTTCTACCTGCAGTCGATAATTAACTGTTTCCTGTTTCAAAAATTGAATTCATCATTTGGTCATACCACAAGAACAGCTTTCAGCATCCAAAACCCGTTCAAAAAAAAGGCACTGAATTTGGGCTCAGGAGCAAATTTAGAAAGACTATAATAAAAACAGAACTATCAAAAGCATACTAAATTAAGGAAAGAAAAATAGCATGAGATCAAGGGGAAAAAAAAACTGTGAAATTAACATTTATAAGTACTGAAACGAAGCAGATTGTATACTTCTAGACTGTCAAATTCTCAGCAGATTGTATAACTCTAGACTGTCAAATTGGGTCCAACAAGTGGAGAGAAAGCGAGAAAGAAGAAAGAAAGGCCCAAACAATTAGGAAAGGATGAAAGAAAGTTATAATCCAAAACTAAACAGTAAATAACAATAATGCCTAATAAAAGAAAGAAAAAAATTTATACTTATTAGAGTAGCTTAAAAGGAAGTAGTGATGAAATGGGGTGGTAAAAAAACTCACAAAAAAGAGCAGCAGAACAAGGACACTGATCTGGGCTTCCCAACCATTCATTCTCTGACAGTGATTCCATTACAAACCAATAATATGGCAACAGTGTGGATGAGGATGAGAGAGAGAGAGAGAGAGAGAGAGAGAGACTATTTAACGTAGAAGAAGAGAATTATTGAGATTGCTACCACAGTAGCACACTTTGCAAATTAGACTGAAAGAAAGAAGGATTGATAATATTAAGGAAGGCAAAAGAAAAAGAGTTAGGCTTTTGCTTTATTAAGAGTACATAAGTAGAAAGAAAGTAGTGTTAATGTGTAAAATAAAGACCTAAGAATGGTAGTCAGCCTTCCTTTTAAGGGCTTTGTAGCCTTGCAGTAAGTAGAAAAATGGAAGTTTGTAAAAAAAAAAAGGTAAATAAATAATAATAATGGGATTTTGAAAATTAAAAAAAAAATAAAAAAGGGGAAAAGGAACGAGTGGAGGGGAGAGGGACAGGGTGTTGTTGCTTTCAACTTTTTTTGAGTGAAAATTGAAAAGTACAAAGAATGGGAAAAGGTATGGTGTTGAGTACTTTATTGTGTTTAGTGTGTCTCACATTGGATGATGTCTCCTTGCTTGGGTTTTCTTCCTCCCCACTTTCCCCACATCATTTATAGTTTTAATTCGACCTCCAACATCAAACTTCTACTTGCTAATCATCTACTATGGATCATCAAGTCTTCTTGCAACTTGCACAAATACGAGGAAATACTACACATACAACTCTTAACTCTTACGTGAGTATGTTGTATCATCCGTATATATGTATGTTCGTAGCTCTAACTCTACATACAATTTGAGTTGTCAGTTTTTTAYTGTTTTAAATAATAGGACTCAACTTTCATTAATTTTCATTTGTCTCCAAATTTTCGTCTAATTTATTTATTTTATGTATTTAATTTCTATTGGTGTTGTATGATTGAATTGYTTGTATGTATAATGTATATARGCTCTTGCATGAATATAAAACAAAACCCACTTTAGAATCAGAGCTCCCATGAATATTGAATAATAATCTATGTTTGTTTTCGTACAAGAGAAAAAAATCTGTGACTTGGCTTCCWACGATGTTTTTGATGGATTGTGGATTGGTCTTTCTACTTTACTTCACTTTCAACTCATAATTGTCTTTAACTTTTGCCCTATGCCTTTTCCAACTGATTTCAGCTGAAACTCAAAGTATAATACTTTCTATGATGGCTTGAAAACGAACGAAAGCCTAATTTTCAACAATATAATGCTCACTAAGTACGGGTGCTTGGGAATTTCKACAAGATTATTCATTATCATCCAATCATATAGAAGTCACATTTATCGCTAAATATGTATACCTGTGTCTAAGTATATAGTTCATATTCTATACTAAATATYTATAGATTTTAAATTTATCACAGCCTATATGGTCCCTGTAGAAGACACAACGTATRCAAAAAAARATACGAAGTACTCCGTATGATACATTGCACCTACAAAACGCATATTGAGAAATTCMTTAATCGAAATAATGCGAACAAGTTATCAATAGGATAGTACTGGCCAATGGGTGTCAATCTTTTCTCCCTTCATGCAATTATTTACACAACTATATTATTGTTCACAAAGAAAAATCAATTCTCTCTCTACTAGCCTATCATTATTGACTAGTTATAGCTTATAGGAGAGACACAACTAGAGTTCAAAGCAATTTATTTTCCAAATACCCCATGTGTAACAATTCAAAGTCTATGCTTACAACAAAATTAGCTTCCCCTATCATCAATGTGAGAAATATGYTAATTCTATGGTAGAGCTAACAACTAAACAAAAATAGTCTCGTAARGGGAAAAAGACATGTCATGTACAAAAATCCAAAAAACGTAAAATTAAAATAGTTATCATAGGGACCACACATAAATTCCAAGGAGTGATCTCATGAACCTATTTAGTATTTAGTGAAGGATAGCAGGAAATAAATGGATACTAATTGAGTGGTGGAAACAACTTCTATCGTGTTGCATGAAAGACAAGCAAGGATACATGGTATTTGTAAAAGTCAAAGATACACGTAAATTAAAATACTCGAGCAATAGAATTCGGCAACTTAGGATTAATGAGGATGACATGACACATACTATGGCATTCATATGTAAGTCTATGGTTAGCTAATAGAGGAAGTAATTCTAAAAAAAGATGAGCCAATTTGGGTTGGCTCTCTACATGTATGGTAGATTGTAGAGTCATTTGTATAGAATAACAAAACTTCTAGTGTAACATGTTTCAAACACGTGGGATGACGGGAATCGAATCAATTATCATGTTTGCTCTATTCCTTTGGAATTRCATTAACTCTTACGCAGTATTTAGATTTCAGTTCGATTCAACGTTTCAACACGACATAATAGTTTACGCAACGACTGRGYTTATGACCTAATCASACGTACTATTTATAGGTATATTTGAGTATCGATCTAATGGACACATTTCAACGTYGGCCCACCAATCAGAACACTGCGCGGCTAGGGAAGAATTCCTAGCTGCACGCATCAACTGCTACGGCTTCCCGAAGAGAAACGCCCCTAAAAAATAAATGCATGCTTGGTATGCTATGCAGAAGTACTCGTAACTTGCAGGGATAAACAACAAATACTGAGTACTGAGGAGTGAGGAGTGAGGTTCTTATTAAGAGAGCGAGGGTGCATTAATGTGAAGAGGGTCCTAGTGTCCTACACTCCTACTCCTACTCCTACTAGAAATCAAGGAGCTTTTATATGCGGTTTGATGCACTTGTTTCGTGGTGGGTCGCATTGTTCGTGCCTTCTCTCGCCAACTGTATGTACACAAAGGGCAGAGCTGAGGGGGTAATAAAAGCTCTTGCTGTCTACCATTGAAATATGAGACCCACCCCGGCCCTTGTATAAAGACTACCTAGCTGTTCTATCATCAATGGTAAACCAAAACAAAGGCCTACTGTAAGTACTAGGAAAAATACTTGTATGAAACCACAGAAATTCCTGTTTCTCTAGCTAGTCAATCTTGACCTTTATGTTACTTAATCGAGTTTATACCGAGGCGTGATAAATCACATGCTGCGAAGCTCAATTTTGGGGGCATTTTTATAATTAAAACTAAGAGCATGTAGGACTTGATAGAATTTACATCGACTTTGATTCGTGCTTCTGATTATTTATTTGGATTTAGGATCAAATCAGGACTTATCTACACGTATTGGACTTAATTTATATCATGTAGGACTTGATAGAATTTGCATCGATTTGATTCATGCTTCTGATTATTTATTTGAACTTAGGATCAACTCAGGACTTCATCTACACCGTATTTGGACTTAATTTGTATCATGTAGGAGTTGATAGAATTTGCATCGACTTGATTCATGCTTTTGATTATTTATTTCCATCAAATCCCTTTTTCCTTTATTTTATTCAATTTAATATTTTTTATTGTGTAGTTGGGCATGCTTACCCAACGCCGTTGTGCCTGATACTCTCTTGTTATACCACTCCCAATAATAGTCCACATCATTCATACTTCTAAGTATGTATTCCCCTCGTTCGTCAAATAAGCTTCTATTTAGGATTATCAAGTAAAGTAATTAGAAAATGAAACTGGTGTGAAGGGACTATTCAAAAATACACTCTAATTAACGTACTATTAATCCCATATTGACATAATTTGTGACTAGTGCGAAGAGAAATGTGTCATATAAAAACAACAGGTTGTTTTTTTTTTATTAGTAATAAATTAGACATGAATTATAAATTCCCTTTAGTAATTCATTGTAGTTTGCAAGTGTCGTCAATTTCATGCCTGGCTAAAAGTAGAAATTGAACACGGACAGGTGCAATTGAAAGCATTTCCCAGTTCGGTAGCCGAAATCAATATTGTTCATTTGTTTGGTTGAAATGTCCATTGGTGAAAAGGAAACCCAATTCAATCAAATGTTACTCGTAGTGTTGAAAATTCAGCGGATTGCCTTAAACTTCGCTAAAACACAGTATATACTTTATGAGGACTTCAACTTAAAAATTAAAATAGGAATTGACAATTCTTCTAACAATTAAGTTATCCTACGTTCGAGTTTTATGAAGGTAGTTGCTCCTCGTATTTGTCCAATTATTCAAGAATCTAGTCGACCTAACATACCTTTTTAGTTAATGAAAATTGGTAAGAGTATTACTTCGAATTTGGGATGGATTATTGTCACTCAATTCGGTCAATTTCACTCTTCGTTTAGTGTTTTTTTTAAAATCGAAACAAAATTATACTTGCAAAGGAGTTGGTAGTCCATTACAAATGAAAATAGACACTATTTTTTCCAAATGAAATGGAGATTAATGAAGATTTAACATGTTGTATATTAATTGTGAATCTTTATTATACTTCCTCATTGCAACAAACTGAAAATAATGATCTCTAATGCATTTTTTCTAATGACTTAATTATGGTGGTGATTCGAATTTGTGGTGAATTGGGGTGGTTCAAATTTGATTGTTTGAATGGTGAAAAATGTGTTGTGATTTATCGAATTTAAGCGAAAAAGGTGGTGTTGGTTGGTGCTCGACGATTCTAAGCGATTGGTGTCAGTTGTACTCATAGATTTTGGTTGTAGCCATGGTGGTGCTCGTGATTCTAGGTTCGAGTGGACTGTGTTGTGGTGGTGGAGTGTTTCAATAGGGTGGTCATTTTTTGTCACTACGAAGGTAATGATGATCAAGGTTCCATTAATTATGAATTAGGTTTGTAAGTAAGAGTAATTTAGTGATTTAAACTGGAAAAAACTACCCACAAGTCACAACCATTAAAAATCCATTACTGGTATTGATTCAAAAAATTAAGTTGAACCTATATATTTAAATATAATAAAATTAAAAACTAAATGCGGATTATTTATTTACTAGAAACACCTCAAAACTAGAATACGAGGATTTATTAACGAATTGTTATAATATAAAGGATTTTTGTGAATAATTCCCACGACTTTTTTTTTTTAAATTAAACCCCATGACTTTGTCTCCGTTATTGAAATTACCCCAAATCCATTTTTTTCATAACTTTTAACAGATTTTGTGAATTACTATTCTATCCTCACTTTCCTTTCTCTTTCCTTCAATCCCTTTGACTCCTCTTCATCTCTTTCCTTAACCTCCTTCACATTCACTCAAATTCACTCTCATATCTCATAATTCTCACCCAAACACTCAAATTCCTCATATTAATTCACCAAATTTATGTTAAAAGTTAACGAAAAAATAAATTTGGGGTAATTTAATAACGGAGGCAAAGTTATGGGGTTAATTTTTTTTAAAAAAATCGTGTAGGATTATTAATAGGGTTGAGCAAGACCGGGTACCGATCATTTTGGGTGGAACCGGAACCGGACACGACCGATTCCTGATAATTGGAACGGTACGGAACTGGTTGGAACGGTTCAAAATTTTTGAACGGAACCGCTGGGAACCGGTTACCCGGTTAGATTTTTTTAAAAAATAAAATAAGTAAAAGGCAAAGATTATCCTAACTAATTTCATACTTGTATATGTGTATTTGGCTACAAAAACACAATGCTTTAATACATAGTATTTTCAAGTTTCTATAGTTTATATAATTTGGGTTTTTTACTTAACAAATGTATTTTAATAAACCTAAAAGTCATAACTAGTTACTTGATACTGGTTATAAACCGGTGGTGCCGATACCCGTACCGGAACCGGCACCACCGAGTACCCACTGGGTACCGGTTCCAAAATTTTGTACCGGACCGAAACGGTCACCACCGTTCTCATTTTTGGAATCGGAACCGGTACCGATCCAACCAGTTCCGGTTCCGAAACCGCCGGATCCGGACCGGTTCCAGGTACCAGGCCGATTACCACTGTTTTTGCTCATCCCTAATTATTAACAAAACGTGCAAAATCGTGTGGGTTATTCACAAAATTTCCTAATATAAAACACTAAACACTGCATTCTGAAAATTCTACCACGCTCCAGGGAGCATGATATTCTATAAAGATAGTAATTATCCAATAAACTTAAATAAATAGTCCTAAGTTACACGAAAATGTCTCCAAAATAAAAATACCCTAATTATAAATTAAAAAATGTCTCAATTTATAAATAAAAAAATTCTAAACCACAAAAAATGTTTTTAAACCTTATATACAAGTCTCATAAAAAAAATTTGAGTTCAAACAAGGAATAACATTTTTTTTTTTTACCAAATTAGACACACATAACATACAAAAACGACTATTACAATAGAAACTTGAGGTCAAATATCAATTAGAAAAACAATGCCTCTACTTATTAACCTATATATAACTATACTAAAGCAATCTCTACTATTTCACTTTTCCCTCCCAACTCTATGTGATAAATGATTACATAAAAAAACATGCAAGCAATTAATGATTTCAAGATATTAAATATCCTTTGAAATTTAAACCTTTAAACGTGATAAATTAATCTATGATAAGAATTTTTTGTCAATAGTATGATCTAAATTTTAAATAATTGTATTTGAAAAACAAAATGTTTTATTTTTATAGGGTAAAAAGATATTTTAGGTAACAGTTTTTCTAACGTAGCATACATATACTATTGCATACATATATTACATAGTATTTAAAATTTTAAATCGAGCATATGCTCGGAAATGATCTAGTACTTTAATAAAATGGAGATATTGTTTTAAAGGTTTTTTTGGGAAATTCTCATTGTTTGACGTCAAGCTTTCCAAAATATTAAGGACATCTTTCTCAAACGACAAAGGAGGTGAAAAACTCAAGTCCCACACAAACGGTAAGACTTTGTTACTTTGGACTAAAATAAATTTGGACTAAACTGAATTAACTTGAACGGAACTGAAATGCTATAAATCTCTATTATATAAGGGAAGGGAGGAGAAGATAGTGTCCTCCCCTTAAAGCTTTTTATACCTTAATGAAATTTAAAATTATGAATTGATGTGCCTAATTATCCTTTACTGATTATGTGATTAAATATGAAAATTGCATGTATTATGTGAGTTAATTGCCAAAAACATTAACAATGAACATTAGTTCAAATTGTATTAAAACATTAATGGTTTTTATTTTGATTTCAAAACTTTAAAGACATAAATTATTTACAAAATAATTACAATTTCAGACGGATTTGTAATTGCTAATTAGCTATAAACCTTTTATTTTGATACAGACTATATAAATCATTTTTGAATGGAAATACGATGTACAATTTTCATATATACAGTAGAAGACACGCATTGCGTGCACATAAAACTATTTTTATAAGAGAAGGAAATTAGGTCGAAACTGAACTAAAGTATCCATGGAATTAAGTCCAAGGAAAACTAACGTAAGATAGAGTACTCCCTCGATTTTTAATATTGTATGCATTTACTAATTGAGAGAAAACTTTGAATAATGTATTATGATGTGAGTGATGTCAAAAAATACGAGAGTGTGTAAAGGAGGAGCAAGTATGAAAATGTAAGGTAAATAAGGGGAAATGTGGTTAAAAATCACTCTAAACAATGTCCCCTAAATGAAATAAAGTACAATGCACAAAACATTAAAATCGTTTAAATAGAAAATTACACGCTACATTAAAAATTGTAGAGAGTAGAAAATGAGAATGGTCTAATTTCTGGCTCCTTTTTCACTCTCAAAAATGAAGTAATCGTTTCCCCACTTAAGATTCTAGTTCTCACCTTTAGCAGCACATGAATCTTCCAAAAAATTTTGCCTTGCGTATTGACCGTCTGCATGGATTGCGACTAAGGCTATAGAGCGATTTAGTCGCCTATACACATGAAGTGGAATTCTATGTTGTTCAACTTGTTTCGTGGGTTTTCGTGGACCATCACTTGTCATGCATTTTAAAGCAACAAACATTGAAGCAACCATGACCATGATTAACTTATGTTGCATCATTGTCATCCTTCTAAGGTTGGCATAAGTTCTAAGGAAATTCCAATCCACTGTATTAAAACAACCCCACGATTACATTACACATATTTCCTTTGAGAATAAGGGCCAATTATAAATATGACCCCTATGATCTCACTCTCCATTAAAGAAACATTGAAATTCACAAAGATAATAATGTGTAAATCCTAATTACAATCACATCAAAAATATGTGTATACAATACTTCCCTTCCTCAACAAAAACTTTCAGAAGTACGGAGTATATGGTACTGTGGAGTATTCACCATACTCCAAACATAAAACTTGTTAAATACCTAGCCTAAAGGTAATGATGTAAACATTAACTTGAATCGTAAATCCACAATTCCTAACAGAGACAAATTATCTAGTAATTAAGGTACTTAGAATATAAATAAAATCATTAATCTAGAATATAAGGAATGATGAAATGACAAGACAGAAGCATTATCGATTGAATCATTAGCCATGGTGAATAATGAACAACAGCCTTAGAGATTGAATCATTTTTTTTCAATTTGGAATTTTGTCTAACTTTTACCAACCTATATTCAGTAAAGCTACTTAACATTGTCAACATCTATAGTAGATTTCTTTATCATGGTCTTGCAAGTTGTATCGCTCTCGCACCACCAACCACCCTCTAATATTCCCCCACTCTACCAAAAGATTGAAGATGAAGGGGAAAAGGAAAAAAGAAACGAACCAAACGAAGAATCACTTTAGAAAGGCTAATGTCCTTCAAAGACCGGAGAGATTACGCTAACTCTATCTACGCCAAGGTTCAAACGATTGAAGATGAAGGGATAAAACGAAAAAAGAAAACGAACCAAACGAAGACATCTTAGAAAGGCTAATGTCTTCAAAGACGGAGAGATTACGCTAACTCTATCTAGCCAAGGTTCCAAGTGGCTTCACGCATTACCGTCCTATGTTTTTGTAGCACCTGGTCTTAAAACAAGACTTCCACAAATTCTTACATTATCTCACTATGCCTAAGAAAATCGTAAGTTGGGTCTTGAATTCAAAGACTCAACATAAGACTTGGTGTAATCACATAAACGATGTCACTATGAAAGTATCTAAATTAATCATTAAGTTTATGTTTGTGTGGTTAGAAGTCTTAGTTGAGTCTTAGAAAGTTTTAAACACACTAAAAAAGTATCAAAAGTTAGTAGAAAAATAATGTGACATCTAAAATGAGTATTAAGACAGCAGGGCTAAGTATACCTTAAGAAAAGTAAAACAACATATATATATATATAAGTATATAGATAGTCAGTTAACAAAAACCAACTCAATTACTATTTTAAGTAATTAACCAGGGATTCAACTCTCAGCTGCTTAACTATGTCCAAAGGAGTTCATTCCCCTTACAGGGGCCAAGGGCCAGGAGGCAGGGGAATGCCAGTAATAGAGAAACAATGATTGATTAAGGAGAATAAGGACCTCTWAGGTGACTGGAGGCTAAAKCCCTGCATGGCTACTCCGAATTTCATCTCTAAAATAGTAAAATAGTCTCTTACTCTCTTCCATACCAGAAGTGGCAACTTCTTTTCTTTTTTAAAAAAGTCTAATCTTTGCACGCAAGCAATTCATTGTTTTTAAAATATAAAACCAACAAAGTTACTTTGTATCACATGATGTGATCCACGTGATGCAAAAATTTAAATTAAAACAAATATTCCCTCCGTCCCCTAAAGATTACAACGTTTTTCTTATTGGGATGTCCTAAGAAAATTACAATGTTTTTTCTTATTAGGACGTCCCAAAAAATTACAACGTTTTTCTTATTGGTACGTCCTAAAAAGATTACAATGTTTTTCTTATTGGGACATCCCAAAAAGATTGCAACGTTTCATAAATTGTAACCACTTAACTTTCATTTGGAACCCCTATTCTCTCGCTAAAACTTTATTCTCACAAATCATGAAAAAGGAAGGTTTTTCACTGTGTTCCAAAGAGGGACGGAGGGAGTTCAGCAAATAAAAGTGATGCTAAGTGCAGGATCAATTGTAAAATATAAACATGTACATAACTAACCTCGTTAGAYATGCAAATTGCAATTAAGCTACTAACACATTGGCCAAGTCCGGCTCGGCTTCCATCCTTCCAGAGGCATGCAATATTGCACTCCTAACTCAAGCTTTATTTGCAGGGCATGGAACTAATTATTTAAAAAAAATGCAAAACAAAGAAAAAGAAAGAAGGTCCTCCACGTCTTAGGGGAACATTCAAACTCACAAACAACAAACGAAAAAGATGGTTATGAACATTAAAGTTGGTACAATTATAACTAATACTAATATTTTACATCCTAAAAAGCATTGATTAAGTGCCGTCATTCTCATTGCTTTTGGTATAAACTTATCCTACCTTAATCAATCCTTAAATTTTAAATACATAATAACCCAGAAAAAGGCATTCTCCTTGCTACGCCCACGTAAACTTACCGATAAAACAAGACAGAAGATGTTTCTGGGACCACGTAGAAAAAGCATGATTCCAGCAGACCAATATGCTCACCTGAAAAGGCGATTAAACCATTTAGTRGTGAAAGTATCGAATAGATATAAAATTKTTCAGAGATAACCTTAAACTATATAAACTATTACTTTCAGTTCAACTATAACACCCATAATTCTGTCTAGATTACTCTTTCTAATCAACCATCACACCACCACACCTAACTGGTTATTTTAATCAAAAGCATTCGTTTAGTGTTTCCAGACAAAATCACAATTCTACTGTTCTACAGCTTCATAAAGATAGTTAACAAAGTATTTTCAAAAAAACTGTCGTTAAAAAAGCACCACAGAGTTGCACGATTTCATTTGATTTGATTAGTTTTGTTCGAGACTTAAATGGAGGGACCTGAGTTCCTATGCTTGAGTCAACAGTAAGCACCTTATGTAATTCTAACTGTAAGTACTCAACTACCAAAAATAGGCAAAGGTGTGTTACCCTCTGTGTTGATACACAAATGCTCCACTATCCAAACAGTGTACTAAATCAATGCAGAAAAGCCGCAATACAAAACTACAGTTGCAAACAAATAAGTGAAGAAAAAGCAAACAACTAACAACCAGTACAAACATTAATGCATGTAAAGGTAACTACATAAACCAATGATTAATTGAGGAAATTCCTCTTCCTACAGGAACCACATAAGGATCAGATCTTCAGAAAAGGAGCCAACAAGAATGATTAAGTGTTTCTTTTTCCAAAGGAAGAAATTAAGTATACAAACTGTTTAGACTCAAGAGAATTTTTGTGCAAACAAAAACATGCCATAAGCTTAGTTTTAAAAAGCGCACCTCGGGCACGCCTAGGCTCAAGGCTCTTCTAGGATCGGGAGAATGGGCTTTTTACATGCGAGGAGRGCCCATCTACAAGAGGCTCACAGGCGTGCGCCTTAGAGCGCTTTTTGCAAGTAGCTTAGACCTAAGTTATTAATTGATGTGTTTCCCTTGTTTTTATAATATTAAGGGTCTACAACAACTACCAAAGGTTTTTTTTGGGCTTTTTCACTTAAACTTTAGCACCACAAGAACAAAAAAAACTAAATAATTCGGTGCGTCTCTTTCTCTATGAGAGAGAGTGGTCACGACGACAACTTTTGGCACATGCGCCTCTCACTTTCTAATAATCTCCACGACCCTTTGCCGCCTTGCGTCTTTTAAAACGAAGGCGTAAGTAACACCCCTTGGACATTGGTTAGAGATTTACTTTCCATCACAATACCAAGACCTCAAGCTATGTTATAAACCATGCTTGATCAGTGCATAATGAAAATCTTATGTAAGCAATGATGAACCGACGTATGACATTTGGCTTTCAAAGGGCATTGAGACATGTGAATCAATTATAATCAACAGAGTATCTCTTCAAAGGGAAGTGTTTTGTTGATGTCCGAAAAAAGAACTGTTTCGGTTGTGTGTAAAAAGCTTTCATGAAATGAGTTTACCATTCCCCCGTAGGCCATAAAGGGGTGGAAAATAGTTTTCAACAGTGTAAATTGGCTCTTTCAAGGGGTGAAAGAAATTTCCTAGATTAAATGCAAGGAGACCACAATTACATCACCCTCCTTATCTCCCTTCATACTCTCTCCTGTCCATCCCACTTCATTCCACTTTTCATTATCCTTTTCCATGACTGTCTATACATAGATTCCAAAAAGAAGTTTGGTATTTTGTTTCTCATTGTATAATGTTTTCCACTTTTCCATTAAATATACTTTACCTTAATATTACAACAAACCAATGGTGCCTAAAATAATCAAAACTGAGAACTACCTTCTATTCCAAAAGAATCATAACTGTGGCTAACTACAATGAGGTGTCCCTGATACCCCTAGCCTTGGGCCTTTTTAGACATTGATCTTAAATAATGTACGATAGCATAGAGAGTATAGATAAAGCTTGAAAAGAACCAGGCATTCTACCATTCTAGATGCTCCTTAATTTGTTTATTATGGACCCCGAAGGCTTAAGCGCCAAGAATCTCTGAATCAGTCATAAGAGAATTGTCAAACTGTCTACTATATATCGATCCAAGATGAGCAATACACCATTGTTTTAGCAACATTTCTACAATTGTAGGACATGAGTGTATAAAGGCCTAATTTTCAAATTGTTCAGAAGTACAGGTATTAGAAAACAATTGAATAACATCAGTAGTGAGAGAAAATCTTGGCAGGTAATAGTTAAACACAGCCGTATATATTATGACATATCTATTATCCTTGGCCAGGCAATGTATTTTTTTTTTCGCAAAACTCCATAAGCAATTTCTTATTAGTTTTCCACTCGGTTTCACTCCTAAACTTGGAGATACGATGCACGAATCAATGCAATTCCTTGATTTCGTTCTTTTACAAGTGAAACTCTTAATCTTCTGCCCTCTAAAAATTTTTATTTTCTTAATCTCCCTAAAATGTTAACTAATCTGCTAACACCTTAACTCCCCTATTTTTTCAACACTCTGTTTGCCTAAACAGCTAATAGTTTTGAACTGATATTACCAGCACAAACTCTGTATAAAGATTCCAAACTACATTTTTCCATATTAAGTGACACAATGCGAAGTCTTAGGCAAAAGCCACATTAAACTATAAAATCAATTAATCATCCTGAAAGTAGGAAAGCAATCTCGAGGTCACTCTTGATGCAACACCTCAAAATATGGACTTCATACAGAACTATGTTCTGAAAGGGAAAATGGTGTAGTATTATTGCATAAGTGGGAACAAGAAAACAGAAAAATAATCTCAATCATTTTTTCTTATGTTTAAACTGATATTTGGCAGAATCTCTTGTAACCAAAACAACCCTAGCTTTAAAAGTAAGCATAATTGTAAGGAGTTTAAGTTAAAATAAAAATATGGAAAAAAAAGGGGGCATTCTGGGAGAACTAAATATTAGGTTACATGGCAACAGCTTCAGCAGACAAGTTAAAACTCATTTCATACTATAGGCTTACCAACCATAAAGGACTAGAGATACCCAGTTTGGTATACAGTCCAAGTAACATAGTGGCACATAGCAAATCCATTACAGGGAGGGTTTAAGTTCTAACCCTATAATTGGCTTGAGCCACATGTAAATCTAAATTAATCCTCCACAAGCATGTTAGAGCAACGCATAATGAAACATAGAAAAGAAAACCTATGCGTAAAATATGAAATTTCTTGAAAACCAATTTTGAGATTATTATAAATAAAAAATAAAAAAGATATAGCTTCTCAAATTGGGAAACTTGAATGGGCAGAACATTGACAAAATACCTTTGATTTGAGAATCTTTTGGCTCTCACTGAAGTATTGGTTTGGATGATTAATTCCAGAATCACATGAAGAATCATGAATAGCTTCAAATGTCAAGGTGCAAGCCAGCTGCATTTGCAAGACCATTTTCAGATAATATAATTTTTATTCTAACTGCTAGATCGCAAATAAATATTCTAAAAACAAATGTACACTCCTTTACCTGGTAATGTTTGCCTCGAACTTTATCCATCACATCATTCATTGCTCGACTATTTACTCCCATCTTACTAAGAGCAGCTTTTAGGTTGTCCTCACTGCCAAAGAAACCAAAAAATCAAATAGAGAAATAATGACACACCAAAAGCAAGTTCTCTATATGATGACTAAGGAGTTCGCTCTTGATGGCAGAGTTGCACAAAGCATGCAAAATACGGTACTAACTCCCATAAATCTATTTTGACATGTTAATGGCTAAGTTGTGCAGTCTCKAATAGCAAATACTCAGTTATTGAACAGGATGAAACATTTTAGATGCATTACATAAATACTATTTCTCAAATTCATAAGATAATTAATCTTTACTCCGTCTGCAATTATTTAAAAAGAGTTTCCCTCAGAAATTGGAATAGCTACAAAGAAGTTCATTAATGTAATAAATTGAACGTATAAGATTTAACACAGCAAACAAACTTGCTGGCTTTCTGTTTAGACATTATTAACACAGCAAACAAACCTGAAATGCCGATAGGGGCAGCCYTGGTGATCTCCAACACCAGGAGTGCTTGAGATGATTTTTTGACAAGAATAGGGTGTATAATCCTGCAAACACCATAGTCAAGAACTCYATGGCAGTTTTATTGTAAACAAAAATTCCTTCCGGAGTCAACAGTACAGAAGAGATGGCCTACCACTCTCTTGCCTTCTTTTCCATAGTTGTGGCGTATGCCGTAAGCATACTCTTTGTCAAATCTCTCAGGACCAACCTTAAAAAATGAAGAACAAACACTAATTGTAAGATAAAATTTGATGCATTGTGCTCTAAAGGATTCATAGCACAAGAAAAAAAAAAGGTTCCAAAGTCAAGGCACTATGTATTTTTCAAGAGAAATTAAAAATTCAAATCACTAATCATTTGACATTGTAGACAACTTAATAATGATTTTAAACCACCAAATGTCAACAGCATCAGATTCCTCTTCTCTTTTGGCATGTATATAATAATGACTAAGCCTTTGTCCAAAAAGTTTTGGGGTCAACTAGACATGAATCATTATTAGTGCTTACATAAATAATTTACAAATATACTTTCCCTCCACTCCTGTTTGGCGCCATATTTTCCTAAAGCCCCAATTGCCTTGTATCACTTTCAACCACCTTCATTTTAGTCTACTTTGGTCTTCCTTTATGTCACACATTTGTGAATTATTTTTTGTTTCAAATGTACACAAAACCTAAKATCAGGGCATCCAAAATCCAGAATAGTAATATGGAACACTGTACAAAGATGGGAAAAGTTATTATAGGTAAATGCAGCCATTATTTGTTTCCTGCATGCCATAAATCACAATGATAAAGACGTACAAATGGTGAAGAACTCTAATGTTAAAAGGTCAGTAGTTCAAATTGATAATTGCAGCTAACATCTAACATCTGCTACCTTTCACCCTTGACTGACCTCAAATTAGATAYGATATCAAAACTCAAGTGAAGCACTATCACCTTTCAGGCTTTGACTAATACTCCGTATGAAACAAAGATTTGAGTCATTTTAGATAATTACCTTCTTAGAGAACTCAAATTTCCAAAGTGCAAGAGCATCATCCAGCTTTAATCCTACACCCTGCAGAAAGGCAAGTGTACCATTACAATTACATGAGCAACAGATATGTCCCGACACTTTTGTTTGAATATTTTCGTACATTATGTTTCAGACTGATACAATTAGAAAGACAGCATCATGCCATCATGTGTCATATTCTCATATAGTTGCTCCACATYCAAGCATAAACAACCAAAAACCTTCCTCTCTTAAGGTTCAAAAATCATTTCATTGGGGTCTGGAACTAAAAATTATATCACCACGTACAAAGAGAACTAGAAGACCAAAAATCCAGGAGCAAGAAAAGGTGTTGCAATTATGACGTGTGATTGGGGAATGGGATGATCTTCGACAAGGGAATAATATATGAAAAACAAATATGCTTATTTACACATTTGCGTACCTTGAGAAATAGACCTAATTGCATCCTGCCTCCAAACTTGAGGTGATGGTCTTCCCTTAGCTGCCCATAGTGACCACAAAAGTGAGCATGTCAAACATCAGACAAATGGAAACATCTGATGAAGATACAGACATGAAGTGATTCTAGTGACAGTGCTTAATTATTATGACTGTCAAAATATGAACCTTTTTAAATAAGTGACGCATGCAGAGCGGAAAGGAACTGTTTGCTACTTGATCTATGTCCTTCAGTGATATCTCTGCAAAATCCTTTGGCTGCACAAACAGTAACACTTTCTCAAAATTTGATCCCAAGGGTAGTCATGTTTCGTAATGAAAAAGATAAGTCACCTCAGAATAGTCAGGACCAAGGTAGCTAGTGCTGAGAGCTTCAACAATCTGCAGGAAAGAAGAGTAAGCACAAAGAAATGTAACTCTAACCTAGAGGTTCTTACACACAGGTGACAAGCAAGCT
>SNQN01000539.1:49462-63087 GCA_008642245.1 Bassia scoparia
GAAAAAAAGAGAGAGGAAATTATGATAAGGTTGTGCTTGACAAATTCTAGAGGCTCTACTGTGCGTCCTCCAGCTACTGTTCAACATCCGTAGTGCTGAAGGTAGGAATTCCTAAGCCAAGGCTAAGCAGCTTGCTCAAACCATCAAAGATTCTCCTGCTAGAAATCTTGGTCTTAAACAACTGTTTTTGGCAAAGTATAAAACAGTTTAGCCTTTCATCAGTGCTCCAACATTCACTAGGTGATGCTGGTAGCCAACACTGCTCCCGTCTGCTCCAATTCCTCACCACCACACACCACCACCACCATCATCACCACCAACACATTGATGAATGTGGTGGTTTATTATTCCTTCTTAGTGCACGTCCTATCTCTCCTGTGCATGCACCTCAACCTGCGCAGGGGTGTATCATCCCTGACAGCAGTGCTCCCCGTGAAACCCAGGGTGGGGTTTCCCTCTATTGCCCCCGCACCTGAAAAGCGATCAGACAACCGCCGGTTGCTCACCCACCCTTCAAAAGCTATCCAGCAAAACCCCCGGGCTGCAGGTTTCGATTCCGGAGTTAGGCTTTTTGGTAAAGCCCTGAACACTCTCCTGGAATTGTGACTGGTGGCCTAGAATGCTCCTCACCAGAAGGTTGCTGCTCCACATATCACAAGCTAAGTCACCTACTCCTGTTGCTCTCGAGTTTCACCATCTAGTCCTTTGCCTAATGTTATATTATGCAGAGTCATCCTCATCTGCAAGTGTAGAACCTCCAGCGAGTCTCCAGAGCAAATGCCAACAGTTGCACCTTCTCCCATGTAAGTGAACTTTTTTTTTTTTTGTTAATTCTTTTTTGCTTCACTATTGATGTCACGAAGGTGAATTTAGATTTACTGATGCAGTCTGAAATTATGTTTGGTTATTAAGTTCATACAACTTTAATGTTGTTCAACTTCATCAATCGTTTGGAACATAAAGATACTTTTTAGTAATCAGATTGAGTTAGGGTGTTTTATATATCCTTTAGATCACTCAAGGATATTGCCAGTCCTTGATTTTAGACAATATAATTGGTTTTTGGAAAAAAACCATCAACTGGTTGGTGTTAGCGAGTATATGTTTGATTTGTTTCTATATTGTCACTTGCTAGGCATTAGTTCTTTTTTTTTCTTTTCTGGATAACATTTTGACCAAACCTAAGTAAAACCACGCATGGGTGTAGAATTGTAGATGTTTGTGATGTGTCTTTGTCAAGATCTTTTTCACAAACTATGACCATTTTACTGATTGGTTTTGTCAACCTCTATAATTGCAGCTGCTGGAGGTCATATTACAGCCACACATTGGGCATTTTTGATGTTTGTAGCTGTTCTACTGCATAATTGTTGGTAGACTGTGCTATTATCTTGTTTAGGTGAGTTCTACACCACGGCATCTGATGAAGTTATTTGTATCAATCTAAAACTGAAGAAGGAACCAAGCTAAGCTGGCGGAACCTATAACGTGGGTGCAATGCCAAAAGAAGGCATTCCCCATGTTTGCACGAGTGAATATACGGTGTTGATTTTGTACAATGTAAATATACAATTGAAAAAAAAAAGTGGCGCGATGCATTCTCAGGTCTAAGTCCACAAAAGTGGCAGGCCGTCTATGAGAATGCCATAGCCACTTCTTTGTGTAATGAAACTCTGTTCTTCAAAAGTGTAAGGGCAAAATCAAGAATTTATCTCATCCAACTAATACATTTTTCCACTGAAAATCTCGGTATCCTAGTCTCTTTCTCGAAATTGGGTGCATTCGAAAACAATGGGAAAGATACAGATATGCTACCATTTTCGACATCTCAACAATTATGAACATCCATTTACTTCACAGGATACTCTGGTAGGCTGTCTACTGTCTAGATTTGGTATAGGTTGGGTGGTACATTTTCARGAAAGTGATATTTTCTGTTTATTGAGAGAAAAGCGACGTAATTTAAATTACGAAAGCGACACAATTAGTTTCTTAATTAAGTTTTGATCCTTATTTTTAATTTGTAAAAAGTGTATGCTATAATAGTTTAATGATGTTGATGAAAAGTAGCTGTTTCTTGTTGTTAGGGTTATTAGTTTGAGCAGGAATGACTCTTCCAATTTGGGCATCTTTCAGTTTACACATATAGTTGGCCAACTTTCCTTTGCGTATTCTTGGAATTTTTTTGGGATAAATTGGTCTTAACTACTTTTGTGTATTTAATTCAATTATTTTTCTTGTCTTTGTCAAATTTAAAGGTTGTTATGACTATAAATATTCTATTTCTACAAGTTTCCCCCATTTTCTAGGGCTTAGAAGAATTATTTTTTGAATTAAAATAAGGATTATGTTATATGTATTATGTAGCTCCTAGTCACTTTTTCCCGTTTACCTTATCTTAAAAAAAAAAAAATGTATTATGCAGCCCTAGGGTTACATATAAGAAATTCTACCTTCGTTTTTTTAGATGTTCCACTTGTATTTTTTTGTGAGAGCTTTTTGGTACAAGTGGGACATCACAATTTATGAAAAAATCTAAAATCTCACAATAATCAAAGTATTAAATGCATTGATTTTTTTTTTGCTATTTTATGCACATTATATATAAAGGGCTATGTATAACACTTTCCTTAAAATATTAATATTATTAATAATAATAATAATAATAATAATAATAATAATAATAATAATAATAATAATAATAATAATAATAATAATAATAATAATAATAATAATATACTTGAGTATTAAAAAAAGAAGGAAAATTTGTCAATAACTACCCACATTTGGGACTTTTTTAGAAAAAACTACCACATTCCATTTTATTAAAAATAACTACCCACTTTTTGCAAAATCATTAGAATTCACTACCCGTTAACGGTTTTACGCTAACACCGTTAACTCCAAGCCATGAAACCACCAAAACCACCACTCCCTCACTGCTACCACCTACCACCGACCACTCCCTTTCATCGGAGCTGCCACCAGCACCAACCAGCACCAATCAGCACCACTGCAGCCTCCAAGCACCACAACTCGCACCACAACTAGCACCACTGCAGCCTCCCAGCTCCAAAACCAGAACCACGCAGCATCAGTAACACCAACAGCCCCTCTACAGCAGCCCAGTAGCCCACAACACCACCGCAAAACCTCTCCACCCCCTCTGCGACCACCCTCCTGTAGCCTCCCTCACAATTCCCGCAGCACCCACCATCAAGCAYCCCCACACCACAACAAGGCACCACCCCAAAATACACTGATACACCACGAAACCACCCCAAAACACACAACTACCCCACAAAACCACCACCATACACCTCGCACGCATCAATCGAGCAACACCAACACCAAATGCAACCCGCCATTCCTCTTAATTGCATGTTTACTACCCTCAAATAAAAAAAAAAATCAAAACTTCCAAATTGATTTCGAATTGAGAAATCGAATTGGGGTTTTCGAATTGAGAAATCGATTTGGGGTTTTCGAATTGAGAAATCGAATTCGGGGTTTTCGAATTGAGAAATCGAATTCGAGGTTTTCGAATTGGGGTTTTCGCGGTAGTGGCTAGGTGGTGCGGTTTGGGGTGGTTGTTGGGGGCTGCTGGTTGTGGCTTGCTGCGAGGGGGAAAGGGTGTTGCAGGGGAGGGGGGYCGGAGGTGGCAGAAGGGTGGTTGTAGTGAAGGGAGGTGGCTGAAGGGTGGTAGCAGTGAGGGAGTGGTGGCTAAAGGGTGATCCGTGGAGGTTTAAAGGATGAGGAGTTAACGGTGTTAGCGTAAAACCGTTAACGGGTAGTGAATTCTAATGATTTTGCAAAAAGTGGGTAGTTATTTTTAATAAAATGGAATGTGGGTAGTTTTTTCTAAAAAAGTCCCAAATGTGGGTAGTTATTGACAAATTTTCCAAAAAAGAATTGTTTGAGATTTTCAATTTGGTAACTAGGGACTAAGGATGCTTATCGAGCGAGTCGATCGCGAGCAAGGTATGACTCGACTTGATTTGTTAAAAAATTTCATCTGCTGGACTCGACTCGTTAAGCTTTTGCTCGACTCCGCTCAATAAAATTTTTCACCAGTTTGACTCGAGCTCGAAAGTCGCTTCAAATTTTTTGTTTTCAAGCTCAAAACTCGACTTGAGCTCGTTAATTCAAGTTCGATAACAAAAAGTCACAAAAAGTACACAAMAATAAAGTCTAATAAAACATACATACATAAACAAATAAAATACAAATTTTCAACAACAAATCTTAAATAAAATATATGAGTATTTTTTCGCATTTTTTTATATGAGTATTTTTTGTTTTATTTTTCATGTTAAATAAAATATTATTTATTATAAAAAATGAAACTTAAAAATTAACGAGCTACTCGCGATCTTAACGAGTCGAGTTGGGACTTGCTAGACTTGACTCGTTAACGTACCGATTCGAGCGCTCTCGAGCCGAGCTTCGACCGAGTTGGTCACGAGCTGCTTAATAAGCACCCCTACTGAGGAGTACTAATTTTCTATATTTCCACATAATTTTTAAGTTCAAAATTTGTTATTTTAAAGATTAATGGTCATTTCCGTGATTTTAAAAAAAATAATTATAGTTACCAATGAGATTTAAAAAACTCATGATTCCCAATGGAAAARCGTCCAAAACTCATGGATACCATCGGGAATTCCCCATTAATCAATCATTCTACTAATTTGTGTTAATGTGAGCAATTAATAAACCGCGATAGTTTGTGAATCATACTCGGCATAAACCATGCACTTGGTCTTAAAGGATTCGTGGATCCACGTTAGATCACGGGCCTATATAAAGGCCGCTTTCTTCATCATCACATGATTTGTATGAGCCAAAGGCCCCAATATTTTTATAGAAATAACTTCTTTCTTGTTCTTGTATTTTTTGTTCCAACTACTTCGTATTTCGATGTTGAAGTTTGGCCTTGTTATCATGAATAACTCGGTATGTCGGCCCGATCCAAACCTGTTTTAAAATTGAGGGTCGTAAATTATTAGATGATTCTAGGTCTATCTTGTAAAGGTTCATCTCTAAATACTAATATTCGAATATAAATGTTCCGATATAAATAAAAATACAATTGTTCAATAAATGTAAATGTTTATGAGGCTATATTATACATATATATTATGGTGTTATATCCGTAGTATARCATGTTTGGACTATAAAAATTTACTCGGAAAATTCATCATGGCCATAAAATCTGCACAAATGAGGGTTTGGGTTTTTTTATTTTATTTTATTTTTTACAAGTTCCTTAATNACTTCATCATCACCTGAAATTTTATTGAAAGTTCTAGAAGATGCTTTGGTATTTAGAGCTCAGGGACCATGAAGTTACCTATCTGCTTTTGCAAGATTTTGATCTAGTCTGGATCAAATTGATCTAAGATATAACGCTGGAGGATGGTGGTTAAATTAATTTACTATTGTGCTAGAGAGTGTTTATGCACCAACAGTAGCTCTAATTGTCTGCTTCAATAGCTACACTATTATTCTAGTTTTCAGAACAACAATCAGTCAATATGTCATGTCACCTTAGTAGGATTATGGGGTTCCARGAATTTCGTGTTCTTGTGCCAAGATACTGCATCTATGTGTAGAATTCAGAATGTAGGTGAAGTGAAAAATAAGGTGCATTGCTCTAAGTACTAGCTGACTGTCTGACTAGTTTAGTATCGTCGATTTACTTGGTATATGCATCGCAAYTGTTTTTTTCCTGGTCTTATTTATACTTCAAACATTATTTATCAATCTTATTTGAGGTGTCTACTTGCATAACCTCATTTCGGAATAACCCCACTCACCCACTGACATATGTTGCTGCACATCTAATTTCCAACTCTTTTTTTTGCCTCTCTCCATGTTAGAGAAACTGCTGCACAATTTGCTTGTATGGGTATGTTTTGGGGCATATACATATGGAGTTATGTTATACGATCCGAGGTTAAGCCCTTGTACAATTTAACTATCTCAGAGCATGCCTTAGGTATGAGGCTGAGCCTTAGCAAGGATAATCATAGAAGCTTTTAGTGCAAGATGATGTTCATGTATCAAAGGGTCGTACACTCATAGTAGACCACGTTGGGTTCCATTTGCGTCCTGTGGAATAAATATTACTTTCTATCATGTAGAATTACTATTGCAGTGCCCCTTGTAGTCTCTTCCTGTGCTCCAGACTATTTCAAGCTTAGATTTTGGTGACTCTCTATGTATTAATTATGAAACTCTTCTTATACTGTCATGATGTGTAATTTTCTGCCCTTGTTTGTTATTGTTTCTTTTATGTGCTGTGTGGATGATGTTGGTATCCTGTTCCCTTGTAACTGTAAGTATTAACCTTAGCTGACCATGTCTGATAGATATGATCACACAGTATWTTGTTTAGTTTGATTCATCTTGTGGAATTTCCTATAACATGTGCTCTAATTTAAGTTTTCYTGTTTGTCCAGGTCATAAAATTGTTGCAAGTTTTGAATTGCTGAAGCCAGTGTCTTATTTGGAAGACAATGCTGAACTTCTTGAAGCTGACATCTTTGATGCGTTCCCGGCTGTTCATTCAAAAGTATTATTCGTAACTTTTCACACAGACCTTCTGCTTCTTTTAAGTTTTTTTTCTATCCATCATACTTATGTTTTTTTGTTATATTGATGATGATTAGTGCCATCTTGACTGTGGACGATTCTGGTTTTAATACCACCACCGTTGTTTTCGCTATTGATTTTTGCCACAAATCTATATCTCCAGCTCAACTGAGTTTAATTCGATCCTCTTTTGTGTCCTTGGTTAACGATCAGCGGATCTTTTGTTAATGCACCTTGTTTGGGGGAGCCATCTTTTTTTGAGGTGTTAAAGTTTCCTGGCGGAATCACTGTTAGCCCTCAAAAACTGTATATCCTCTGCAGAAGTTCAGATTCTTTTAATTCACTTTAAACTACTCTATTCTAGAAATACAAAAATTTTGAGGTGCTAAAGAACAACTTGCAACGGGGTTGCGTTTGACTTCTAATGGAGGTAGTGCATGTTTTTTTCTTGTTTTATTTTTCTTCTCTATTGCACATCTTTTGGCTTTTTTTAGGTTCTCCCATAATTTTTTGAAGGCAACCATAATCTTTTCAATGTGTTTTCATCTCTGAATGGTAGTTTTTGTTGCCTTTTGTGGCCGTAATTATTAGTTTCTGTTTCATTGCAAGATCTGGTTTTGTAATTTTAAAAACTGGTTTAATTTGAGATTGTTTTATTTGGTGCAGAACTTGTACATTCCGCTTGACAAATTCTAGAGGCTCTACTGTGCGTCCTCCAGCTACTGTTCAAACATCCGTAGTGCTGAAGGTAGGAATTCCCTCCAAGCCAAGGCTAAAGCAGCTTGCTCAAACCTCAAAGATTCTCCTGCTAGAAATCTTGGTTCTTAACAACACTGTTTTTGGCAAAGTAAAAAAGTTAGCCTTTCATCAGTGCTCCAACATTCACTAGGTGATGCTGGTAGCCCAACACCTGCTCGTCCTGCTCCAATTCTACCACACACCACCAACCACCATCATCACACCACCACCACACACCATGATGACCATGGTGGTTTATTTACCTCCTTCTAGTGCACGTCCTATCTCCTGTGCATGCACCTCAACCTGCCAGGGGTTATCATCCTCCGCACAGAAGTGCTTCCCCTGTGAAACACCATGGATGGTTTCCCTCTATTGCCCCCGCACCTGCCAAAAGCGATCAGACAACCGCCGGTTGCTCACCCACCTGTCAAAAGCTATCCAGCAAACCCCCGGGTGCAGGTTTCGATTCCGGAGTAGGCATTTTGGTAAAAGCCCTGAACACTCTCCTGGCATTGTGACTGTGCGCCTAGAATGCCTCCTCACCAGAATGTTGCTGCTCCACACATCACAAGCTAAGTCACCTACTCCTGTTGCTCATCGAGTTTCACCATCTAGTCCTTTGCCTAATGTTATATTGACAGAGTCATCCTCCATCTGCAAGTGAATCAGACCCGAGTCTCCAGAGCAAAGCCAACAGTTGCACCTTCTCCATGTAAGTGAACTTTTTTTTTTTTTTGTTAATTCTTTTTTGCTTACCTATTGATGTCACGAAGGTGAATTTAGTTTACTGATGCAGTCTGAAATTATGTTTGGTTATTAAGTTCATACAACTTTAATGTTGTTCAACTTCATCAATCGTTTGGAACATAAAGATACTTTTAGTAATCAGATTGAGTTAGGTGTTTTATAATATCCTTTAGATCACTCAAGGATATTGCCAGTCCTTGATTTTAGACAAATATATGTGAACCAACTGGTGTTAGCGAGTATATGTTTGATTTGTTTCTATATTGTCACTTGCTAGGCATTAGTTCTTTTTTTTCTTTTCTGGATAACATTTTGACCAAACCTAAGTAAACCCAGCATGGGTGTAGAATTGTAGATGTTTGTGATGTGTCTTTGTCGAGATCTTTCTCACAAACTATGACCATTTTCTGATTGGTTTTGTCAACCTCTATAATTGCAGCTGCTGGAGGTCATATTACAGCCACACATTGGGCATTTTGATGTTTGTAGCTGTTCTATTGCTAATTGTTGTAGACTGCTATTATCTTGTTTAGGTGAGTTCTAACCACGGCATCTGATGAAGTTATTTTATCAATCTAAAACTGAAGAAGGAACCAAGCTAAGCTGGCGGAACCTATAACGTGGTGAATAGCAAAAGAAGGCATTCCCATGTTTGCACGAGTGAAATACGGTGTTGATTTTGTACATGTAATATACAATTGAAAAAAAAAAGTGGCGCGATGCATTCTCAGGTCTAATCCACAAAAGTGGCAGGCCGTCTATGAGAATGCCATAGCCACTTTTTGTGTAATGAAACTCTGTTCTTCAAAAGTGTAAGGGCAAAATCAGAATTTATCTCATCCAACTAATACATTTTCCACTGAAAATCTCGGTATCCTAGTCTCTTTCTCGAAATTGGGTGCATTCGAAAACAATGGGAAAGATACAGATATGCTACATTTCGACATCTACAAATTATGAACATCCATTTACTTCACAGGATACTCTGGTAGGCTGTCTACTGTCTAGATTTGGTATAGGTTGGGTGTAGCTTCATGAAGTGTATTTTTCTGTTTATTGAGAGAAAAGCGACGTAATTTAAATTACGAAAGCGACACAATTAAGTTCTTTAATTAAGTTTTGATCCTTATTTTTAATTTGTAAAAAGTGTATGCTATAATAGTTTAATGATGTTGATGAAAAGTAGCTGTTTCTTGTTGTTAGGGTTATTAGTTTGAGCAGGATGACTCTTCCATTGGGCATCTTTTCAGTTTACACATATAGTTGGCCAACTTTCCTTTGCGTATTCTTGGAAATTTTTTGGATAAATTGGTTTACATACTTTTGTGTATTTAATTCAATTATTTTTCTTGTCTTTGTCAAATTTAAAGGTTGTTATGACTATAAATATTCTATTTCTACAAGTTTCCCCATTTTCTAGGGCTTAGAAGAATATTTTTTGAATTAAAATAAGGATTATGTTATATGTATTATGTAGCTCTAGTCCTTTTTCCGTTTACCTTATCTTAAAAAAAAAAAATGTATTGATGCAGCCCTAGGGTTACATATAAGAAATTCTACTTCGTTTTTTTAGATGTTCCTTGTATTTTTTTTGTGAGAGCTTTTTGGTACAAGTGGGACATCACAATTTATGAAAAAACTAAAATCTACAATAATCAAAAGTATTAAAATGCATTGATTTTTTTTTGCTATTTTATGCACTATTATATAAAGGGCTATGTATAACATTTCCTTAAATATTAATTTATTAATATAATAATAATATAATAATAATAATAATATAATAAATATATAATATAATAATAATATAATAATAATAATAATAAATTATACTTGAGTATTAAAAGAGGAAATTTGTCAATAACTACCCACTTTGGGACTTTTTTAGAAAAAACTACACATTATTTTATTAAAAATAACTACCCTTTTTGCAAAATCATTAGAATTCACTACCCGTTAACGGTTTTACCGCTAACACGTTAACTTCCAAGCCATGAACACCAAACCACCATCCCATGCTATACTACCACGACCATCCCTTTCATCGGAGCTGCCACAGCACCAACCAGCACCAATCAGCACCACTGCAGCCTCCAACACACAACTCGACCACACTCAGCACACTGCAGCCTCCCAGCTCAAACCAGAACCCGCAGCATCAGTAACACCAAAGCCCTCTACCAGCAGCCCAGTAGCCCACAACACCACGCAAACCTCTCCCCTCCTGCGACCACCTTGGTAGCTCCTCACAATTCCGCAGCACCCACCATCTGAGCAGCCCACACCACCAAACTACAAGCATGATACACCACGAAACCACCCAAAACAAACTACCCACAAACACCACCATACATCCTCTGCACGCATCAATCGAGCAACACCAACACCAAATGCACCCGCATTCTCTCTTAATTGCATGTTTATACCCTAATAAAAAAAAATCAAAACTTCCAATTGATTTCGAATTAGAGAATCGAATTGGGGTTTTCGAATTGAGATCGATTTGGGGTTTTTCGATTGAGAAATCGATTCGGGTTTTCGAATTGAGAAATCGAATTCGAGGTTTTCGAATTGGGGTTTTCGGGTAGTGGTAGGTGGTGCGGTTTGGGTGTTGTGGGTTGGGCTGCTGGTTGTGGCTTGCTGCGAGGGGGAAAGGGTGTTGCATGGGGAGGGGGGACGGACGGTGGCAGAAGGGTGGTTGTAAGTGAAGGGAGGTGGCTGAAGGGTGGTAGCAGTGAGGGAGTGGTGGCTAAGGGTGATCGCGGAGGTTAAAGGTGAGGAGTTAACGGTGTTTAGCGTAAAACCGTTAACGAGTAGTGAATTTAATGGATTTTGCAAAAAGTGGGTAGTTATTTTTAATAAAATGGAATGTGGGTATTTTTTTCTAAAAAAAGTCCAAATGGTGGGTAGTTTTGACAAATTTTTTCCAAACAAAGAATTGTTGAGATTTTCAATTTGGTAACTAGGGACTAGGATGCTTATCGAGCGAGTCGATCGCGAGCAAGGTATGACTCGACTTGATTGTTAAAAAATTCATCTGCTGACTCGACTCGTTAAGCTTTTGGCTCCGATCGCTCAATAAAATTTTCACCAGTTTGACTCGAGCTCGAAAGTCGCTTCCAATTTTTTGTTTTCAAAGCTCAAACTCGACTTGAGCTCGTTAATTCAAGTTCGATAACAAAAAGTCACAAAAAGTCACAGAAAATAAGTCTAATAAACATACATACATAAACAAATAAAATACAATTTTCAACAACAAATCTTAATAAATATATGAGTTTTTCTCGCATTTTTTTATATGAGTATTTTTTGTTTTATTTTTCATGTTAAATAAATATTATTTATTATAAAAATGAACTTAAAAATTACGAGCTACTCGCGATCTTAACGAGTCGAGTTGGACTTGCTAGACTTGACTCGTTAACGTCCGATTCGAGCGCTCTCTGAGCCGAGCTTCGACCGAGTTGGTCACGAGCTGCTTAATAAGCACCCCCTACTGAGGAGTACTAATTTTCTATATTTCACTAATTTTTAAGTTCAAAATTTGTTATTTTAAAGATTAATGTCATTTCCGTGATTTTAAAAAAAATATTATAGTTACCAATGAGATTTAAAACTCATGATTCCCAATGGAAAACCGTCCAAAACTCATGGATACCATCGGATTCCCCATTAATCAATCATTCTACTAATTTGTGTTATGTGAGCATTAATAAACCGCGATAGTTTGTGATCATACTCGGCATAAACCATGCACTTGGTCTTAAAGGATTCGTGGATCACGTTGAATCACGGGCCTAATAAAGGCGCTTTCTTCATCATCACATGATTTGATATGAGCAAAGCCCCAATATTTTTATAGAAATAACTTTCTTTCTTGTTCTTTGTATTTTTGTTCCAATACTTCGATTTCGATGTTGAAGTTTGGCCTTGTTTCATGAAATAACTCGGTATGTCGGCCCGATCCAAACTGTTTTAAAATTGAGGGTCGTAAATTATTAGATGATTCTAGGTCTATCTTGTAAAGGTTCATCTCTAAATACTAATATTCGAATTAAATGTTCCGATATAAATAATACAATTGTTCAATAAATGTAAATGTTTATGAGGCTATATTATCATATATATTATGGTGTTATATCCGTAGTATATATGTTGGACTATAAAATTTACTCGGAAATTCATCATGGCATAAATCTGCACAAATGAGGGTTTGGGTTTTTTATTTTATTTTATTTTTTACAAGTTCTTAATAGTCATTTGATACCTCTAACTCGATTAAATTAAAGTGAATAAAGATATCAAAAGAGATCGGGAAAAAAAATATTTGCAAATTTCTATGTCTAGTTGATAGTTTCTCTGTCTATTGATGTAAAATGTATAATGTACTGTTAACAAATAATAATATTGACTATGTTTTACACTTCTACAGACTTATCCTTATTTCCTTGGATCCCACTTTTTTATATCTTTTTTCCAACATGTATAAAATTCATCCTATTTTATCGTAATCCAAAATTTCATTTTTGAAAATGAACTTTCATCGGAGTTTTAGTTTTGACAAATCAAACATCGAAATTTGCAATTTAAAATATTTACTCCGTATTTTACACATTTACCCAAATGCCACTTGATTGTATTTGATAGTAGTCTCTTAGCCACATTTTAAGGTTTATGCATCAACTAATTAAAAAATTAACAAACAAACATGACAAAATGAGAAGAAGACTCCACAATCTAATGGAATATAGATCACTGATTAACACTAACACTTAAACTGTCTCTCTCATATGTCAATTTATACACCTCATTCTTTTCTGTTTATTCTATCAATCATCAATCGTCCATTATTTTTTAGCTATAATTTTTTTTTCGTTTTTCTGAAATTTCCCTAAAATCAAAACAATTTTTTTGCACCTTTCTCACTCTCACCTCTCTCTCTCTAATTCCATAGTTGCCATTTCTTGCACACCCACCACAGAAGATATTTTATTTTAATTCCTTTTCTGCAATTTGGAATTTCACCTCATTTTTCTTACAGAAATTTCTTTATTGTACACACAGAAATAAAGGAAAATCAATATCTGAAGAAAAATTAAATTAATCCAGAATTTCCCACTTATAGTGTTTTTATATTTATTAGACTAATTAGCAATTCTGCATTTTTTTCAGTCTTAAGAAGAGAACTTTAGTACAGGTTTGATCCAATTAAAGGTGATTATGTAAGTTTCACTTTCTTTCTTGTACTCCGTACAGGTTAACTCTTATTTTAGTGCATTGTTTTTTTATCTGATTCTCTTTTTGCATTGTAATTTATATGAAGATTCTGCAATCATTTCAAGATTCTGATCCTTTGGAATCTTTAATGGGGTTTATTATGTTTGCATTTTTGTGTTTAACACGTATAGTCATTACATTTGTACATTTCATCTCTTTTTTAGCTCCATGTAATTTGTTGATATTATTGGGTCATTTTAGTTATTTTTTGTTCTGTCATCTGAGTGATTTATGTTTCACATGAATTTAGTGTTTAGTAGTCT
>SNQN01000539.1:63112-84450 GCA_008642245.1 Bassia scoparia
TATGGACGCTCCCAAGTCATCCACTAATAGCTCAGAAACCATGTCCAGGTTCTCCTGTCCACTTCAACTTGCCCATGCACAGGAAAGATGTTGTTGTTTCCATCTTCTAAAACTGCTGTGCAAAAGTAGCATTCCAGGGAATGGTTCCTCTCAAATGACACCCATCACCCCAGGAGGGACTGGCCAATGCATATAACCTTGCTGCAGGTTGCAGCATATGTACATCCTTTGGGAACGGGTCTTGTGTATCAACTACTTCGTTGACAAATGCTGTGCTTCCTGGAAAGCTTCCTATGGTCTCAAATAATCCCACTCTTGGTATTGCGTTGCATCCCCTATATCATGAAGTAGTTAGGCCTCTGGCTCATACCAGCCTTGTAGTAACCAACTTCAACCCTAGATCCTTTTACACTTTTTCATAAAGCTTGAAGGTTCCCACTTTGGATTGTCTCTCCAATCATTCCAGGTACTTCACACGTATTCAGATGTCACCTTGGTTTTGAGTTTGAATCCAAAGTGTGCTTTAGTGTCATGCTTTTGATTTGAAATGGTGCTGCAGCAAGCTTCATAGATGTATCTATGGACAACTGGTGTTGACCCACAAACACACTTCCTAAACTTCCCTTTCTCAACTCCACTCACACCCCTCTTTCTGCAGTATGCAGTCAACCTCTCCACATATGAGTGATTAAGTCATTCTCTTGTCTGGCATTGCCAGACAAAGCATTCCTAAACACCTGTGATCTTTGGGAACTTTGACTTACACTTAACTCAAATCTTTGCCCTTAAATCAACTTTCTGGGCTTGACAACTTGTAACTCACATCAATTTCATCATCAGAAATTTCTTTGGGCTATGGAATCTCTTATCAGAATCACTCAAACACTCTCACCTTCATGTTTGGTTGCTCTGGCTGCATCATTGTCCTCATACTCTAAACCAACATTCTGTTAGACACATCTTATTAATACCACTCAAACTTTTAAACACTGCCCTTTCTAAATTCCCTCTTTTTAGATTTCTTGCTGCGACAATCATCAACTTCATTTTCCTCATCATTGAAGTCACCATTTAGTCCTCACTTGGTTTCTCAGGCTTTCATCAACAGGCCCCCTCACTACCTTCATTCATCATCAAATCAACATCTGGTGGTTTAGGATTTTTGGAAGTTGGTTTTTTTTAGGAGGAACAGTTTGGTTTTTTGGATGGTTGAGGAACTTGGTTTGTGAAGGCAGTCTTAGATTCTGGTTTTGATTTTGAGAGGAGACAGAATCTTAGGTTTTGGGAGCATCTACTTAGTTTAAAGGACACTTGGAGTGGCAAGTGTGATTGGGCCCCTTTTAGTGGAGGTTGACTCCTTCTTTATGTCTTACCAACTAATTACTTCCTGTTCAGGTTCCATGGACCAATTAAAGATGGTTATAAAATCATCTTTCTCAGGGCATCAAAGAAAGGTTGCAATGCTTGTCCACTTTATCTCACATCCTCCTGAAAACAAGTACACCCATACCTCTAAACCCATTTCTTCTGCCTCACTATTACCCAAGATAACTTTTCAAACCCCCAACTATCTCCAAGTACTTACTATCTTCATACAGTTGCATCCCTTCCCCCCCCTATACGTTGTCTTATTTTCTTCCTAGTACAAATCTTACCACCTGATATAATCTAACCTAATATGGAGCCATAAACTAATACTTTGTATACACTGTATCAAACCCGTTGAACCTGATTTTGCAAAATTACCACCATCAACACTCATCAAAAAAAAATCAAAAAAAGCAATTCATCATTCAAAACAACATGCAATTGCAACTCCAACATGTTAAACACACTTCAAAGTAATATATTGCAAAAAAAAAAGGCATCATTACATTATTTACACAATCAACATCACAAATAACCAGAAAAATTCAAAATTTTCAGTCCCAAACAAATCGCAAAAAAAACCCTAAATTCTGAATCCAACTAAACAAGTGAAATTCGATGAAATACCTGTCCTTTCGTGACAATTCTGTAGTTAGAACTAGCTTTTGGAACTCGAGCAGCTTGATGAAGCCACGCTTTCAGAAGAAAAAAAAATCCAAAAAAGGGAAAACGCAGATAGCGAAGTATTAGTTAATGAGAGAGAAGTAAGGGATAAATAAGGCTTACCAAGTGGAATGATGGTCTGCCATTTTTTAATCAATGCTTAATGATGAACGTGAACGAGAATTGAAAGAGAGTTGAAGTAGTTTGTTTTCTTATTTTTAATGTTTATGAGATAGATTTGAAGAAATGGTTGTGATGAGATATGAAGGGTGCAAATAGATTGAAAGATAGGAAAATAGGAAATTAAGGGTTCACGTGCTTATTGCACGTGACATTTAATGAAGTTTTGGTGGTGGTCAACGCCCGAAAACCCATTGGCACTGGTCAAAAAAGGAAAGGTGTTGTGGCATCTGGACAAATTTTTTTTAGTGGGGTTTCTCGCAAAGGTGTCCATTATAATGGCTTGTGACAAATTTTCCTATTTTTAAGTTCAAAATTTGTTATTTTAAAGATTAATGTCATTTCCGTGATTTTTAAAAAAAAAATATATAGTTACCAATGAGATTTAAAACTCATGATTCCCAATGGAAAACCGTCCAAAACTCATGGATACCATCGGAATTCCCCATTATCAATCATTCTTACTAATTTGTGTTAATGTGAGCAATTAATAAACCGCGATAGTTTGTGATCATACTCGGCATAAACCATGCACTTGGTCTTAAAGGATTCGTGGATCCACGTTAGATCACGGGCCTATATAAAGGCGCTTTCTTCTCATCACATGATTTGTATGAGCAAGGCCCAATATTTTTATAGAAATAACTTCTTTCTTGTTCTTGTTATTTTTTGTTCCACTACTTCGTATTTCGATGTTGAAGTTTGGCCTTGTTTCATGAATAACTCGGTATGTCGGCCCGATCCAAACTGTTTTAAATTGAGGGTCGTAAATTATTAGATGATTCTAGGTCTATCTTGTAAAGGTTCATCTCTAAATACTAATATTCGAAATAAATGTTCCGAATAAATAAAATAAATTGTTCAATAATGTAAATGTTTATGGCTATATTATACATATATATTATGGTGTTATATCCGTAGTATACATGTTGGACTATAAAATTTACTCGGAAATTCATCATGGCCAAAAATCTGCACAAATGAGGGTTTGGGTTTTTTTATTTTTATTTTATTTTTTACAAGTTCCTTATATGTAATCTAGTTATGCAACTATCATAAATTGATATGTTTTACACTCTACATGACTATTATCCTTATTTCCTTTTGATTCCAAACTTTTTTATATCTTATTTTCCACCATATATAATTCATCCTATTTTATCGTAATCCAAAATTTCATTTTTGAAAATGAACTTTCATCGGATTTTAGTTTTGACAAATCAAACATCGAAATTTGCAATTTAAAATATTTTCTCCGTATTTTACACATTTACCAAATGCCACTTGATTTGTATTTGATAGTAGTCATCTTAGCCACATTTAAGGTTTATGCATCAACTAATTAAAAATTAACAAACAAACATGACAAAATGAGAAGAAACTCCACAATCTAAGGATAGATCACTGATCACACTACACTTAAACTGTCCTTTTTCATTGTCAATTTGATACCTCATTCTTCTTCTGTTTATTCTATCAATATTCTCATTCAATCGTCCATTATTTTTAGCTATAATTTTTTTTTCGTTTTCTGAAATTTCCCTAAAATCAAAATCAATTTTTTTGCACCTTTTCACTCTCACTCTCTCCTCTCCTAATTGCCATAGTTGCCATTTCTTGCAACCCCACCACAGAAGATATTTTATTTTAATTCCCTTTTCTGCAATTTGGAATTTCACCTCATTTTTCTTACAAAAGAAAATTTCTTTATTGTACACCAGAAATAAAAGGAAAATCAATATCTGAAGAAAAATTAAATTAAATCCCAGAATTTCCCACTTATATGTTTCTTATATTTATTAGACTAATTAGCAATTCTGCATTTTTTTCAGTCTTAAAGAAGAGAACTTTAGTACAGGTTTGATCCAATTAAAGGTGATTATGTAAGTTTCACTTTCTTTCTTGTACTCCGTACAAGGTTAACTCTTATTTTAGTGCATTGTTTTATTTTGATCTTCACTTTTTGCATTGTAATTATATTGAAGATTCTGCAATCATTTCAAGATTCTGAATCRTTTTGGAACTCTTTAATGGGGTTTATTATGTTTTGCCATTTTTTGTGTTTAACAGTWTAAGTCATTACAATTTGGTACATTTCATCTCRTTTTTAGCTCCCAATGTAATTTGTTGATATTATTGGGTCATTTTAGTTACATTTTTGTTCTGTCATCTGAGTGATTTTATGTTTCACATGAATTTAGTGTTTAGTAGTCTATAAAGTATCAACCTTTTGGTGGAATATGTTCCAAAATTGTCGTACTTTCCACAAATCATCACTATTCTATTCTCAGCATATTATAATTTTTGTGAATGATAATTTGTATTTGAGAAAAATATCATATGTTTCAGTTACTCTATTTACAATCTTCAGTTGTTTCATGCTAGATTATTGGTAGCAAAGCTGAAGCTCACTCATTTTTGAAGAAATGGTGGATTTGGGGCTGGTTTCCAGTGAAAATGCAATCAAATCAGTTAGTGTTAGCTTCAGAATACCATATTTTACTCAATGGGGTCAGAGCATTCTTGTGTGTGGGTCAATTCCATCTCTTGGTTCATGGAATGTGAGAAGGGGTTTACTATTGTGTCCTACAAAACAAGGTAGTGAGCTCATATGGCGCGGCAATGTCGAAGTTTCGAGTGGGGTTGAATGTGAGTACAATTACTATGTGGTGGATGATGATAAGAATGTATTAAGGTGGGAGATGGGGAACAAAAGGAAGCTTTTGTTGCCTGATAGCATACAAGATGGAGAAATTGTGGAGTTTCATGATCTTTGGCAGGTAAAATATTTATTAAAATTTGTTGTTTCGAATGCTTCAGAACCTAATTCTGCAACTTTTAAATTCTGAATGTATTAGCAACACTTCCAGTGAATACTATTACATGAAGCTTGGCGTTTGAATGCTATTATAAGGTTCTAAGACCGGCACTGTGATGTGGATAGAAAAAAGTGCCAATTATATTCTTTCTATTCAATCATTAGGGTCATGTTGCTTATGCTTATGTACTTATGCTGAACATATCTTATCGCCATTTTTGGGGTTATCTAGGATTGCGAGAGGGGAGGGGTGGCGGTGATTTGCCTGGAAGATCTTATTCTTATTAGTACGTCTTTATAATACTTACTTTTAGGAAGAAGCCTGGAAAAGGGACTGTATAATGACAACTATTTACTTTGCAAATCAGATAAAATGTTATATCTTGTCTTAAGATGCTACACTAAGATTGCCTGTGTCTCATGGTGAAATGATTATAGATCAACGATGATTTCCGTTCTGGGATGTTAATATGGTATATTTGCGAATAAGTGATCCATATCAAGGATAAAAAAGAAATAGCATGCTAGAGAAGTTGGACAAAATCGGTCTTTCACTTACATTTTTAATGAAAGAACCTGAAGGTGAAGGTTCTTTAAGGTCAGAATTTCAAGACAAAGTCAGCATGTAAAAACTAAGAAAGCAACACATTGGTTCCCATTGATGTTGAGACACAATGGTTTTGGTTACTAAAATACTTTTTTTTCAAGCTAAAGTGACTCTTCAAGTGATGGTTAATTACTGAGTGAAGTTCTGAAGTATCTGGTTATTAACTCACTAGCCTTACCATATGCTTTTAGTTGATCTACCCTGATGAGATGATGCTTCTGTTGAGGCTTTTTATAACTCTTGTGAGTTTATTAGTGGTGTATAACTGTATACTAGAAGGTTTATCATATTGCTTACAATTAATTTTTCCGCTTGGCGGTGGACATACAGACTGGTACAGATGCTCTACCCTTCAGAAGTGCATTCAAGGATGTTATTTTTCGTTGTAGTTCAAGCTTGACCGAGAGACCTCTTGGTGTCCTACAGAATAAAGTAGGCCTTGAAGGTATTTCTTGCTTCTGAACTTTGATTTGTCAAATAATTCTTTTCTTGTTTTGCCTGCCATTTCGTACAAATCATTTATATAAATATTTGATTTTCTCAAACAGATTCAATCCTTGTACAATTCAAAATCTGCTGTCCTAACATAGATGAAGGGACATCTGTAAGTCCCCTTTCCTTTGTTTTGTGTAGTTGGTCAGTGTTAATTACTCGGGCATCATATTCCTCTAAGAGTTATAACATTTGCTGAATCTCGATTGTTTCTTACTATCATCTGCAGGTTTACGTGATAGGKAGTCCTCAAAAGTTGGGTCAATGGAAGACCGAGGGTGGTCTTAAGCTAAGTTATGCTGGTGACTCAGTGTGGCAGGCAGACTGTTTGATGGGGAAAGAGGATTTTCCTATAAAATATCCTTTTTGAATTTTTTTTAAAGAGGAAAGCCCTTGAATTTTGCAAATAATAAGGGTGTGCTACATCATTCGTTGCTGATGTTTTCTGTAAAAAATATTGGTTGATTTACCCATTTCCTTTTTCATTCGATTCCTTAGCTGTTATCTCACGTACAGATATGGGAAATATGACAAGGCTGGAAAGTTTTCTATTGAGATAGGATCAAATAGAGAGCTTTCAGTGGAAACATTGAGTAACAAAGCAAGATACATCTTTCTTTCAGATGGAATGCTGAGGGTGAGGCCTTTAAAGAAACACTAATCCGCTTTAGATTCCATGCAAGTCTAGAGATTTTCATGTTGCTTTTATGGCTTATMTTGTCAGGAAATGCCTTGGCGGGCCTCTGGTATGGCGATCCCTATGTTCTCAGTTCGATCAGAAGATGATGTTGGAGTTGGGGAGTTTCTTGACCTGAAGTTACTTGTTGACTGGGCTGTTGCCTCAGGCTTTCATTTAGTACAACTTCTACCTATCAATGATACTTCTGTACATGGAATGTGGTGGGACTCATACCCTTACAGGTCAGGCTTMCTATTCTGGATGCTTCATCTACTTGTAATGCCTTTGTATGTTTTTACGTGATTATTCTATATTCTATTGAAAAAGCAAATAAAAGCAAAAATGCGGAAGCATGTAATTTGCAATTTATCACTTTGTTAAAGGTTAATATTGGCTTCGAAATATATGTTAGTTTTGGCAATTTTCATTTCTTCTGTTCATGGAATTGACCATCAAAGATCATGACATTAGTTTATTTGTTCACTTTCGAAGAAGCACCAACCTACTAGTGGTCTAGTGGATCCCTCTTGCATTGTATAATTTTTTGTTAAAAGACAGTTTTTTGCTACCTTGCAGCTCTCTTTCTGTATTTGCATTGCATCCCTTATATCTGAGACTTCAGGCACTTTCAGAGAATATTCCCGAAGACATCAAGGTGCCCTGAATCCATCTAATTCATTTAATACACTGTATAATCTAGTGATTCTTTCGTTCTCCCATTGCGTTATTAAATAGTTCTCATAGTGTAATTGCTTTTTTTTGGCCGCTTCAGCAAGAGATTGGAAAGGKAAAAGAAAGACTGGATTTAAAGGTACTCTCTCCCTTTATCAGATAACTTGCGTACGACCATAATCATTGATCAGAAACCTTTTCTTTTATGGATTTTAGCATTTTTTTAATGTTATATTTATGTAAGATAGTGTGAGGTTTTGAACTAGGAACCTCCTTTTTTGTTTAATAATTTTATTGGATGTTCTTAAATTTTATAACTTTTCTAAAWTACCTGGCTTGCTTTATTTACAATGTAACGGGACAACTCACATGTTCTCTTCAACATTGGGGGTTCAATACTCCCCCTCACCTGTGAGTGTCCTTAGATCTTCAGCACACCATTAGGTACACACTTTATAATCCACTTGGGGAACGGAAATCTAACAATAGGTCTACTATGGACCCAGGACCATAATGAACAGAATGCCCCATAAATGTTTTGCATTTCAAACATGAACATTTGTATTTGGGGATCAACATTTGTATTTGAAAATGAACATTTGGATATGAATATTTGCATTTGGAGATGAACATTTGTATTTTAGACATGAACATTTTCCCGAGACCATAGTGAGGAATATGGTCCCGGGATCATGTAAGAATTTGCGCTTTGATGCCATGACATATTTGATGTAATTATGAAATGGGTTGGGCAATTTGTTAAGGAGGAGGAGAGTTCAGTCCACTTACAAGCTAAAGAAAAGAAAATTCCATCCATTTGGTAATKGGAGGAGACAAGAAGTAACTCGATCAAACTTTCTCATAACAGTTGAGTTAGCAAGAATGRTGATCTGCTGTTGTCAATATGATATTTGTGTAGCATCTTATGTAGATCCAGCTTAATCAAATGTGCCTTGAAGGGATATTGGAACTCTTTAAGTTAATCTCAATTAAAGCCAAGAGCTAGGCTAGATGATTGCCTCCATTCTGTTTAAAGGGGTGCAATACGTTTTACTGTTGAGAGTCTTGAGACTTTATGGAATCTTTTTTATAAACTCCCTTTGTTTCTTGAGTATATGGTGTTAAGCAGACAACTAGACATGCAGAATTGTAATTGTTGCAACTGGTTTCGTCTTGTTTGCTAAGGCTTCTAATTGCTCATATTGAAGAATTTAAAGTGCATAATAAATGTTCTCCACAATAATTCTCCAGGATGTTGATTATGAGGCTACAATGGCCACCAAGCTGTCCATTGCCAAGAAGATATTCTCCCTGGAAAAAGACTTGATACTCAAGTCTAGTTCCTTCCAGAAGTTTTTTACTGAGAATCAGGTTTGGTGTTTTCTATTATCTTCTTCTGTGAATGTGGTTCTTCGAAGCATCAAACTTAAATCCCGTTTCAGATTTTGTAGTTCCACTTCCCACCATCTAATTTGTCGATTTTGATGAAAAGGAGTGGCTGAAACCTTATGCGGCTTTCTGTTTRCTGCGGGATTTCTTTGAAACCTCAGATCATAGTCAGTGGGGTCGATTTTCCCTTTTTTCAGAGGAGAAGGTAAACAAGCTCTTGATTTCTGATTGGATGTTTCTATGTTTTGTGGAGAAGTAGGGCTTGTATGAAGGGTGATGTAGAGACTTAAATTTAGTGTTTTTGAATAAAACTACAATCTGATTGTTAGCAAGAAATTAACAGCAGGTTTTGCTTGTGCAGCTTGAGAAACTTGTGTCAGAAGACAGTCCTCACTACAGCATCATTAGTTTTCACTATTATGTACAATATCATTTGCATTTACAAGTGAGTAGAATGTATTTTATTTCAAGAGTATGTTGTTAACCAGAATTAGAGTCTGGCTTTCTCACAAGAGAATCTATTGCAGTTGTCCGAAGCTGCTGAATATGCAAGGGAAAAGGGAGTGGTGTTGAAAGGAGATCTCCCGATTGGTGTAGACAGGAATAGTGTTGATACCTGGGTCTATCCAAACCTGTTTCGGATGAACACATCAACTGGAGCACCGCCAGATTATTTTGATAAAAATGGGCAAAATTGGGGTTTCCCGACTTATAATTGGGAGGAAATGTCAAAAGACAACTATGGATGGTGGCGTGCTCGTTTGACTCAGGTTTTTGAATATTCGGTGTTCTACTCATTATTTCTTTGATTCTTTCCAACCGAAGTTTTATGTAGTACTAATTTCTCTCTCTTTTTTTCTCTCCCTTGTTATAGATGGCAAACTACTTCACAGCTTATAGAATTGATCATATATTGGGCTTCTTTAGAATTTGGGAACTCCCAGAGCATGCTATGACTGGCCTTGTTGGAAAGTTTAGACCATCGATCCCCTTAAGTCAGGTAGCCYAAAATTATCTGCATAACTATGCATCTGTTAGAAATTAGCAAAGGTAGTTAGTTCTGTTTGTTTTGTGAGGTTCAAGTTATTTGCAAGCTTTTTTTCCCCCCTAAAAAGAGGACACTGGTTTTCTGGGGCTGCCTGATTAGCGTATGATGTTACTTTCAGGAAGAACTTGAAAAGGAGGGGATATGGGACTTTGACCGGTTGAGTCTTCCATACATTCAGCAAGAGTTTTTGCAGGTTAGTTTTACTGATTTGTCTTCATTAACCTTCTTTTATGCAATATAATTTTTTGGATTGATTCATCCATGCCTTTTTGAGCCAATTTAAGTAACTGTTTCCTTTTTCAGGAGAAATTTGGTTCTACTTGGACGGTTATTGCAGCTCTTTTCCTAAACGAGTATCAGAAAGGGCATTTTGAGGTATTCTAGCCAGCCATTTGTTTTCTTTCCAATTCAAGCCTTTTTTCTCCTCTGATTGTTCAGGTGATATTTTAGAATTTAGATTAGCATAAACAGGCCTGGCAACCCAATAAAGAAGAGTTTGGCCCACTTACAAGCCTAAAGAAGGTTCCATCTTAAAACCAATTGGTAATAAAATTTTTAACCCCCAAGTCTCTCCCACACTCACATGTGCTAAAATAATCCCCCCCAAACTTGTGAGTGTCCTTAAAATTATCAGAAAGTATCCTCTCAGGGTTCGACATCCTGTTGAGGTTACCTGTATCCTGCTGCTTGATTAAAGTTCCCACAACTTGACTTTGGTACCGTCATAGTTATTAAAATCGCGTTTTAAATCTTAAAATCTTARGATTTTATGATTCAAATTTAGAAAACGAAAAGTGATTTAGTCTCTCCCACACTCACATGTGCTAAAATAATCCCCTCTAATTCCCTTCATTACTCATTTGTTATCCAAATAAAGAAAATTTCATCCCTCCATTTCCCTTCCTTCCCTTTCCCTCCATTTCCTTCAACCTTCAATCCATACATAGGGTTAGTGAAAGGGGATGTGTAATATAACCAGATAATTAGATTTAGCCGAAAGTGGTGAGCTTGGTTGGAGGCCTTGTCTACTTTTAATTGATGTCGCCTTCTCCAATCCCAGGCTTCAAGTCTTCTGTTGCCTCATAGGTTGCTAATTTTGGCCTGTTGTTGTATACACATTACACACTCATTCCCTTTTTCTTTCTTTTGCCCCCCTTTAGCCATCCACTCCATTTCATCTTAGGGCTCAAATTATCTTGCTCTTATGACTCGATGGAGTATGAACCTTATAATTATATTTTCCAGCGTTATCACTTGTCTAAGTATTAGAGTGAATCTGAATGCTATATCACATAGATATATGACATATATCTTCTGTAGTCCTAGAGAAGTTGAAAGTTAAGTGTGGACGCTAGTGGAGCATATTTACATTTTTCATTATAGAGGTTAATGTTACTCCAATGCTAACTGTGCCTGTTGATACTGACAAACTACAGTTTAAGGAAGATTGCAACACCGAGAAGAAGATAGCTTTAAAGCTCAAAGAATGCACAGAGAAATCATTATTGTTTGGAAGTGAAGCYGAGCTAAGGCTCAGTCTGTTTGATCTTCTAAGGGTAAAAGCATGACAATGAATGAAGTATTTGGACTATTTGTCTTGCATCTCCGAGTCTCGTCACTAATCTCATGTTTAATAAAATCCTGCAGAATATAGTTCTCATCAGAGATCCAGAAGATGCAAGCAAATTTTATCCCCGATTCAATCTTGAGGACACTACCAGCTTTAGAGATTTAGATGATCACAGGTGATGGTCCCTCCTTTGATTTCTATTGAATCTTTGTAGAAGATCAAATGTTTCACCTAGGCTTGTGCTTCCTCTATACTGGAGCTTTGGTTAATCTTACCTTTTGGGAAGATTAAATAGGAGATGTGAGCATAAAGTTAGGTACTTGGGTAGGGACTAGGCCGGGAGTGATGAATATAAAGTTGGGTGCTTGAAAATAGGATCATTAGTGCCTCTGTGCGCTTGATTTCCTAGTTTGTGTCGTGATTATGAGTAATTGGCACCTGCTTGGCTGTTAATTCTTATTTTCTACGTGCTACAGAATTCTYATTAAAAAGGAAATACTCTCTTTTCCTAAAGTTATCTATTAATATGATGAGGAGAGCCTACAGAAATTCTGACTCAAGCCTCATTTGTGCAGTAAAAATGTTTTGAGAAGGTTGTATTATGACTACTATTTCCATCGGCAAGAAAACCTCTGGCGCCAAAATGCTTTGAAGACTCTACCAGCCCTTTTGAACTCTTCAAATATGTTGGCTTGTGGTGAAGATTTAGGGATGATTCCTTCTTGTGTTCACCCTGTAAGTGGATTCCTAAATTATTGGCTATTTCTGTCTCTGTATATGAAGTGGCCACCTTTGTAGTAATTAAGTAGTATCACTTCAGGTCATGGAAGAACTTGGATTAATAGGCTTACGAATTCAGCGTATGCCAAATGAGCCCGATTTGGAGTTTGGCATTCCTTCCCAGTATGGCTATATGACTGTAAGTTGTCTATTACCTTTCATCTGTACTGCAACTTGGAACCTAAATCTACTGTCATTGTTAATTTAAGCACATATACAGCTTACTTTGGAGTAGCTATGCTTGCCTATGTTATCCAAGCAGTTCTATTTATTAACTATGTGAACTTGTCAAGAATTGCATTGAAAATGAACTTGATACTTTTTAAGAGATGGCACCGTGTCGCTAGGGTAATGCTATGCTATGACTCACCTTGTTAAATCATGAACTATTCTGGCGATCAAGAAGATTGTCATGTATAATCAAATTGTATTCGTCATTTCAAAGGCAATGTTAAGTTGTACAAGAATAGCAACTCAAACCATTGGCATCGATCAGTAGTTCCATACTCACATGTAATTATCTGCTTGCTGATATTCTCCTCTTCATCCAGTTTTCTGATATATATTATGTAAGCGATAAAGTCATAAAATTAATCATTCCACAACAGCTTTAAGTACATTAAGAAARGAAACTTCCAGGTAGTTGGTGATTCATTTTGTGAATTTAGAGGGTATATATTGCGAGTTTGCGACCCATAATGTTGGAGAAGGGGAAAACATGTGTTTATTCTTGTTCAATTTTATGTACTACAATAATGTCACCGGAGTTAAACTTTAAAATACCAAATGTAGCAAATCCCCCTATAATATTAGAATTGCAACTTTGCAATTAAGTTGTACTTCGTAGATTTGAACTCGAAAGTGTGACCCAAAAATGGTTCACTRGATCCTGTTTATCCTATCTTACTATTCAGCGAATTTTTGTAAAATATCTCAGGTATGTGCTCCATCATGTCATGACTGCTCTACTATGCGTGCTTGGTGGGAAGAAGATGAAGAGAGAAGACGTCGATATTTTAAGACTGTGTTGGGATCAAATAGGCTACCGCCCAGTAAATGCACTCCAGAGATAGCTCATTTTATCATACGTCAGCATGTTGAAGCCCCATCAATGTGGGCTATTTTCCCTCTTCAGGTACACGTATATCTCTTTTTACCAACTTGTATTGACAAGGGAGGCATATCAATTAACTCAAAGAAATTGTCATCTTATGGCTGTGCAGGACTTACTAGCCTTGAAAAATGAGTACACAACACGGCCTGCAACTGAGGAGACCATCAATGATCCCACAAATCCGAAACATTACTGGAGATTCCGTATGTTTTAGCTTCTACCCTTCAAAATGTTCTTTCCTGCCTTTTCTGCCCTTTCAATGGTTTAAAACCCACAGATTTTGCCACAATTTTTTGTCAAAAAAAATTAGCAACTTTGATCTGATTTTCCAAGTTAAAATAAGCTAAAGGGTTACCTAGATAGGGTTTGTCAAGTTTAGTTTAGTTCCGATAATTTCATGAAGCCTCAATAAGCTTTCTCCTTTAGTGATTCTACGCATCAGGATCCATGAAACTGCTGGCCTTGAATATTTCATACACTTTGATACATTGTAATTAATGATCACAAATTACAACTTTTAGGTTCCCATGTTACTCTGGAGACTTTGCTGAAGGACCAGGAACTGAAGACCGCCATCAAAGAACTTGTGCGTGGCAGTGGGAGATCATACCCTCGAGACAGTGATGAAACACTGACAGCTTCGAAMCAGGAAAACCAGCTCCCTGCGTCTGCATCTAAAAAAGTACAAACGAATGGTGTCTCACAGAAGGAGGCCGTTGCAGTCTAGTTGAAAAGCATGGCTGTTTGCCCTTGAGTAGGAAGTGAGGTGTCTCCACTTTCTTCTTCTGAACTCAGAGATGCACGTCGAAATTAGCAGCAGCAGTTTTTTAATCTTCGTTATGCAATAATAGTGTCCCAAGAAGCGCAATCATGTAACTCTTTCGACAATCCGGTATTTTTAGGTGAACCTTTTGAGTTACTATTCTAGCTTATAACCCATGGAATGGATGGTCACTCTGTGCATGTATAATGTACTTCGTATGAGTRAATTTAGAATAAAAAGGTATTGCTGTTTGGGGATGAACGAATGCTAAGCTATCARTAGCCTTAGAAATTTGCTTCTTATGTATTGATGTACARGAGAGGAAAGAGTGAAAGACGATAAATCATGAATAATTTCATTGAGAACGAGGATAGCCTAATCAATTAGAGTTTTCCTCTCCGGTTTTAAGARATTCTAAGATCGATTTATGTTCCTGCCCTTTTGGCTCTCTAAACACACACAAACTTAAAATGAYAAATGTTCATTGCTTTTTCCCTAAAGAAAGGAAACAAATTCAATTGTACGTTAAACAAGTTTGAGATTCTCTCCACCTCGGAGAAATTGTTTTTATGTTTTTTGTMTTTACATTGTATCAATCCAAAGAAAATAATGTTTCATGTTATACTCTAACTTCAATTGTTAATCACATATGGTGCCGTCAACTCTAATCTATATCATATAGTAGTCATGTTGTTATGTAGAGATCCCTTTAGTTTTTGTTTGAAGCCATCAAAACCGCCACGACAACCATCTCTACAACCGTCTACCACCACAACCATCATTTGTAAACCATGAAACCACTATAATTATCTCATTAAAATCCTCACAAACTCACCACAATGCAATTACCATCCTTGAACCACAAAACTACATGTAAAACGTACCAAAACAACAATAATAATCACCTTCCAAACGATTAAGATTGCGTATGGAGCTAAGTTCTTCAGGCGGCCAATTATGTTTTATAGGGTGGGTGGTAGAGCGTTTTCAAGGATATCATGTGTTTTCAAATTCGAATGAGTACAATTTGGAAAACTCAACTCCTTATGGACACAATGTAAAAATTCCCAACAAATTTTATTAGTGTCTAATAATACTTTTGTAGTTCTAGTTTTATGATTTATTCTCCGTTAAACAATTAATCATTGCCGACATAATTATAATCTAACAACTAATAGTGGATAAAGGAATAAACCAAAGAACAATTTCTTAAATATGTGTTAATTATTCACCTTCAAATACAATATTGTAATCATTTATGACAAATTATGTTGCAAAAAAAAAAAACTCACATAAACTATTTCTTGAGGCCATATTATTATATAATTATCATCAATTTAATGCTATATTAACCACTATATCCACATGAATATTACACTATCAACTTACAATCCATTATCTTATAAGTTTGTAGCCGAAATTTTAACTCATTATTATTTAATATTTAATGTTGTAACAAAGTAATAAGACAATATAATGTTACATTGAGTTGATTGATATCGACATGAAAAATAGAAAACCTAAATTAAGCTATACACATTTAGGACATAAAATATTAATAGGAAATGTACACTTTCCTCATAATAAACTTACTTTTCCTTTCCTTTCCTTTTCATAAGACAACTCTTTTTACTAAATTTGAACTGCACAATCATTCTTGTTTCCAACACATAAGCTAAACGTAACAAATTAATTGTTTTGGCTGATTTATGTGAAATTTAAAATTTGTGCTTACCAAAAATATTAAAACGATTCCTTATAATAGAAAGATAGCATGACAACGCATGAAATGGGTTCAATGGCAAAAGCGTTGTACATAGAGGAAATAAAAATGATGACAAAAAAGTAGTGTTAATATTAGGAAAAAAATAATTTTGGGTAAATTAAGAACAATGAGAGGTGGATGGTGAATTAAGTGATTATTTGAACGAAAATTTAAAGAGGGAAAATAAAGAGAAGAAGATTTTCAAGGAGAGTACAAATCTCTAGGAGACTAACAACAAACTCTAAAATTTTATTGTCTCACCTCCTTTTACTTGTTTTCGTCTACCTGAATGCTTTCCCCAGTATTCAGGTTTGTTTCTTTTCTTTTTTGCATGTTTATTTTCTAAGTTTTTTAATTTGATTTCTGTTTTCAAAATGCAAACTCTACATGAGAGATGATGATTAATTTGAAACTTATATGTCCTTATATTCATGTTGAACGGAAAATTCCATGCTTTCTATATAAATCATGTGTATTATGAATTTCATGATCTGGATTTAAGTTTCAACCATAAATTATTTAGTAATAGGTTGTTCGTTCATATGTGCTGACATATGGATGACAACCATTGGATACTTTACTGTTCTAATTATATTCTTTAATTGTACAAATTTTTAGTCTTCTTTTCAAATAACTTAAAACTAGAATGCATGTATATATTGAAAAAAAGGTTTTGACTACATATATGCCAAATATATCTTTTTGTATCATTCTATCTGAAAAAAGACTTATATCTTCTGCTTTTAAAATGCATGTCACGCCTTCTTCGTATTTTCATGGTAAATTTTTAACATTAAAACTCATTCTTATTTATTTATCTATATAATAAAAGTTTAGTTTATTTATTACTAATGACAAAATGCAAATATAAATTCTGCCCTTGGTTTTTATTCACAATGATGAAACTCGAAATGGATGAAGTTTAGTACTAGAATGTGTTTGAATTTGACATGAACATGTCCTTCACTCCTAGATGATAATCTTAATATTTTGAGTTACAATTCACCAATTTGGCTATCTTTACTATTATTTATTCTTTAAGTATGATTTCTTCTATTGTTCCTAATTTTAGAATCGTTCTTGTTTTAGTTTATGACTTAATTGCATTCATACCAGAAACTCTGCACGAAATAGTTACAGAGAGGGAGGACAACTAGATATGTTAAGCTATTTTTTAATACCTTTATTTTTACTGCTTTCCTAATTCTTTGACTTTAATGACTTTACGTGTGTTTAAATCTCGTCTATATTACATTTAGATTTCATGAACTGAATAACAGTATGCAGAAACCATCTGCCTACTCAAGGACCGACACAGACTGTCAGTAATACCATGAATTAAGTTACATACCGACCTCATGGCAGCATTAAAATTGATGCTCTTGTAACAATCAATAATATAATATCATTACTGCATAATTACTTCAATGAAAATTATTTTACATAGTACTTTACTCCCTTAACAAAATACACTAACAAATTAATAGTAACTTCCTCCTTTCTCAATCACATTGCAACAAAGTCGAGACACAATACCATACTTGCGACAGATAAAATCGGCAAAATTGGATTCAAACCTCTGAACTACATCTTAGGCAGTTTACCGGCTAAACTTCGCTTAGTTGCCACTAAACACCACAAACTAATGTCGTTCGTGCAACCAGACACCTACTTCACAAACAAACAGGTGCATTTTATCCCCCATCGCCAAAAATCTTAATAAGCTAAAAAATCATATAACTTTTAAGCAAATTTATCAATTTTTGTCCTAACAACCAATTACCGTTTTCTTGCTGAAATCAATGCTCGGGAAAGTCAGGACAACATCTCTCGACACGCAATCCCAATAACATTAAACTTTCGTATGTATTCTTAAGCAAGTACCATAACGTAGTTTAATTGATGGGTTCAATTTTGCCTAAATATTATTATGTGCAATAATTGCAAAAAACGCAAATATATTATCTCAACATTTATGTTTTCCATGATTTGAAGTTTTTTTATTTTCCTGAATTAGCTGAAAACTCTAAAGTTCATATGATCCTTCCAAACAAAAAACTATTCTTAATCAATTGTTGTTTCGTAAGATGAAAACTGGACAACAATGACAATCAATTGACTTTTGTGCCCCACACAGTATATTATACTGTTCTTCTTGTTTTTATTGTTACATTAGAGTTCAGTGTTTTTCTTTTTCAATTTTATGTACTCATATCTAACTTATTGATACTCTATGTGAACTTATCTTATTCACATAATAATAAAATAAGTTGCAAAAGAACGGTCTGTCTAAACAAATTATGTGCAAAAAAAGTATTAAAAACATAAACAAATAATTCTCCATAATATTAATTTCCTCAGTATAATTATTGTGTTATACCATTGAAATTGCAAGAGACAATTTAAACTGGCTACTTTTCTTGAAAGCATAATTTTGAAAAGACAAAAATAAAACCTCATTAATAAACCCAATTTTTAAAACCCAACCCAACAAAAAATCTTTTCTTTCAGTATACTCGTGACCAATACAACCTTGAATTGATACAAAAATCGGTTTTGTTGACCAAACCATCATGAAGTAAACTCCTGCCGATCCCAAAGATGCAGACTTCATTCTTTACCATTTCCGACTATTCAATTCGAACCTAGCGCTACCGTGACGTGGTTCATTCCACTAAGCAAGCTTATATTCCACGTAGTTCATCGAAGTTCCTCCAACATCCCTTGCTTTAACTTAACGCTAAGGTAAGAAATCAGTGAGAGGCGAAGGTTAACATCATTGCGTAAGGGTGCTCTGGAAGTGCGGACTTGTCTGAGATCTATACCTTGGCATCGGTTCGATGTAGACCCGAAGGCCATTTCGATCGCTTTCGGTTCACTTTTGCACAACAAGAACGGAGACCCGATTGCAGTGGCGAAACCTCTAGACGAGGAGCCCTTAGCGTTTAATAACCCGAAAGGTTTTACCGGAAGAATGCTCGGTCAACCGGGGTTAAAGAGGTCCATTCGAGTTGGTGAAACAGGGATAKGGGAATTGGCAGCTTACCTCCTCGATCATGATGGGTTTTCCAAGGTTCCTCCAACTGCACTTGTCAAATTCTTCCATGTTAAATTTCACGTCAATTACTCGTCACCGATTATTTCATCTTCTTCAAGGTTCAAGATTGCTTCACTTCAACGCTACATAGAACACGATTRCGATGCCGGCGACCTGAGCCCTTCAGGCTTCTCCGTGTCTTCMGTTCATCGCATTGGGATCCTTGATATAAGACTACTCAACATTGATCGACACTCGGGAAATTTACTTGTCATGAAGCATGAGTGGGATAAGAATTCTCTCGGTGTTGCAGAGCTTACTCCTATTGATCACGGGCTTTGTTTACCTGAGTGGCTAGATAATCCGTACTTTGAATGGCTCCACTGGCCTCAAGCATCGATCCCCTTTGCGGAGGTTGAACTTGAATACATATCGAACCTCGACCCTTTTAAAGATGCCGTGATTTTACGAACTCAACTGCCGCGCCTRAGTGAGAGATCCATCCGCGTTCTCGTAGTGTGCACCCTCTTCTTGAAGAGGGCAGCCTCCGCAGGTCTTTGCCTTGGTGATATAGGTGAGATGATGACTCGAGATTGCCACGGCGGAGAGGAAACAATGAGTTTGTTAGAGAGTATTTGTGCTAAAGCAAAAGATTATGTCGTTTCTTTAACAAATGTCATTGATTATAGTGAAAAACCAAGAGAAAATGATGTAGAAGAAAAGGAGTTTTCAATGTTTGAATTTGATGAAGAACTTGAAGAGAACTCAATGGGAAACTTCAATAATCAACTTAAGGTTGTGCAAACACAATCAATTGTTGGTAAGCCACCACTTGCTCCACTACCTCATTTCGTAAGACAAGAAATAACTATTGATCATGAATGTCAGTTTCTCGGTGTTGAGGCCAACAAAACTAGTAAAGTCGGAAACTTGGTTAAGAGCATCAGTTTCGCGGCACCAGGTAGGAAGGATGAGATCGAGGGCATCTCCTTCGAGGGAATGAATGAAGAAGAGTGGAAAATCTTCCTTGAGATGTTTGAGAGGTTGCTACCCGATGCGTTTGAGGAGCGGAAGAGCACTAGTATAACCCAAAGAGTGGGGTCAGCTTAGCTTGATTCTTCTGTTAGAAGCTCCCWACTTATATTTTTATGTTAAACTCTAGGAAAAAAAAGGCTAGTATTGACTGGGCAGAYATGAGATTCGATCCCAGGAACGTTCTGAGATCGAGATGAAAGCTTTAACCACTTGAGCTATCCCTCACCCTTAGGATCTCGGTACTGACTCAAATTAACGGGTTTAGAAAAGTTGCCGTTATCATATGTTGTATCATTAGTTGTATACTAGCTATTACTAGATGTAGAGATAGTTTTTAGGTTTGAAGGGAAAAGAGATCGGCYACTAGTTGGCATCCTTTCCCTTCTACCTTCTTCCCCATATCTCTTTACCTAATTATTTATTTTAATGTCAATCTTGTATACAATGTGAAAAAATAAAATAATGATGTAAAAATTATAAGTATACGTGCTATAATAATACTACAATGGAAAAATGTAGTTTGGTGTTTATATACTATGAGTACATAATAAGATTTTGGATTGCAGAGGAGAGGGTATATCGTTTTACCTTTTTATCCTTTTCAATAATTTTCTCATACAGTGTATTTTGTTTCATCTACTTTCTCCTTTTTTTTTTACTCGCAACCTTTAGTTTGTCACGCTTTGTAAAATAGAGATTTTGGTATGTGAAACGAGGAAATTAGATAAAATAATTTTAAAGTTAGTAAGATATAAGACAAAAGCTAAAGAGCGCCCCTAGGACGTTAGATAAGTTAACTAAAAATGGAAATATTAAATGAATCTAAATATTAATTACACCGATTGATGCGTGAGTTTGACATACATCTCAAGATTTATACCATTTTAGGATATATATGTTTATGCCTTAACTAACACCCCGGGGCGTCCGTTAGCAAGATCGAAGATATAATCACATTATTCTTGCTTGTGTTAAAATTATTTTAATTACCTAATGTGAAAGTTGCGAATAAAAAAAGAATCCAAATAATTCACTTGAAATTTAAGATATAATCCAAATTGTTTTAATGATTTCTTCGTAATTAGCAAGTCTTCAATGGCGAATAATGAAAGCTGATCATCCTTTTTTTCCCCTTTTTTTTTAATTTATTTTTTATTTTTGACGAGATCCTTCTTTTTTTTTTTTTTCCTTGATTGCACTCAGAGCTTATAGTGAATTGTCTTCAATGAAAGTTAGGCCACTTGATTAACATTTTTTGAGCTGTTGTGATATCTGATTCTTACATCTAAGAGCACTTGTAATGATGAATATTTGGGTCATGTCTTAAAGAGACCCAAAGATTCATCATCTACAATGGT
>SNQN01000539.1:94199-115697 GCA_008642245.1 Bassia scoparia
GAATAGAGTGCCTATATTGCAGCAGCTACAATTGGAAGAAAAACTGCTTCGAACTTCATCAGACAATTGGTGTATCATCAATGATGGAACTCCTGATCCTACTATTGTCATGGGAATTTCAGGGTAAGTAAGTCATTAGTCTTTGATTTATGAATCATAATTTGAATGCCTTGATTTTTGATTGTTATGCTTCATTTCTTGTTTATTCCTTATAGAATTGCATGAGATGTCACTTGTATCTTAATTATCATCTTGATTTTGATTGTTATGCTGCATCAACTATCATCCAATTTTTGCTGTGTTATGGGTCTTCAATCTCCGATTCAATTGTTGCTGCAACCCTTGATCTTTCTATCAAATTGATTCGTACAACTGATTGTATTATAAAATTTGGTGTCCCACTCTTGGCTGGTGATATTGAAAGCTTGCTGGGAATTCACAGTAGCATTTCTAAAGAGCACATTATTCTTATTATCCAAATTGCCCACAATGTAAAAATGAAGTAAATACAAGTAGCTTTGGTAGCATCCTGCTTTGTTAAAACATTCCGATGCCGAGCAGCGGAGCAGGTAGTGGTAAATTTGTTCTGCAATAGTGCTAGTGCAACCCCTAAATAGATGTTCCTGGGTTTCTCCGCCATTACCACAATGAATGCACTGGTTATCAGCACTTATCCCTCTCTTGAGGGATGTGTATTAGTAAAACCTTCCTGGCTGTACTTGAATAGAGATTCTACGAAATCTTCATTGAATTCCACTCCCTTAGCTCTGGTTTAATAAGATCAAGGACTTTGTCAGTATCCTGTAAATCCCCGGTAGCTTTTGGACGAGGACACGAGGTCTATTTCCACACAGCCAGTTATCATGGAGAATTCAAGCGTTCGTTAATCTACCAATACTGACACCAAATGCTTGTCTACATGGGTTAGCTCCTTTGACAAGCTCCCTGAATCCCCAAGTCATTTTACTTTTCATCTTACCCATAAGATCAAGTTGAATTGGAGAATATTTATTCTTTGCCTGTAATAACCTTGAAATCAATAAATCTTTTCTTCTATGAATTCTCATAGCATTCTTGCCCAACATGCCTTATTAAACACCTATACATCTCGCAAACCCAATCCCCCTAAGTCCTTGTAATGCACTGGAATTCTCACACAAACTGAATTGTAACAATAACTCTCAAATAATAAGAGGAAGGAAGTTTGATTCCATTAATTGCTAAAATATTACATTGATAGGCATAATTTGAGGTTATGAATCTCTCATGACGTTAGGCCATTACTCTCAATTTCATGTTCTCACTAGATTTCTGAATGCTTTCCTACTACTCCTTCCCTTTGATTAAATCATACAATATTTCCCTAAATACATACCCGTGCTTCAAAAGTTAAACCATTGACCTTCCTTAATTAGCTTGCTTAATTTAGTTAGTTTCAATGTTCTTGTCCCTGCTTCCTTCACATGTTTTGCTACTGTTGCTGCTGCTTCCATGTTTTGTGATCATCATGTTGATATGCTGCTGTCTCGGTCTTCGCATGTACACCTTGATGGGTGGCTGAGCTAGGTGGTCTTTGCAGTTTTCCTTTTTTATCTTCTCCACCAAATGGGAAAATTTGGAGACACTCCTGCCATCAACTTCAACATTGCATCCCAAGTATCTACCAAATAGATCAGTCTGCTTCATTGCAAATATTGAATTAACATGCCTCTTAAACTCATGTGGAACATATGGACTCCATAATATATGATTTTCCCAAACTAACTACCGCCCCTGACCCTGAGCACTTGCAAATATAAGATTTCTAATCTTGGTTTTCCCAAACTAAGTACCTCCCCTGACCCCTGAGTTGGACCTTCCATTCTTTTTGTATTAGTAGTGTTCTGGTGAATATCTTCTAAACTATCTAGTGATTGTGCTGGTAGTTTAACCTTCGATCTAGGATGATTAGGTTAGTACTTCTAGAGTTGCTTATGCTTGTGTAGCTGTCTTGTGTTGTAGGATTATGGAAGTCGAGATAAGTTAATGTTGGTGTTAGCATGTGTGACCATGATTGTGAAGGGCATGGTTCTTTTCCTGCAGCATGGGGAGCTTAGGATAGAACACAAGCCTTTTGCGACTTCATCATTTCATGGTAGAGCATTGCCGGAGAACGAGGCTCTCGGTCATAGGGTGGAGGAGGAGAAAATTCTATGTGGATGACCACACGGAATGATCAATTTTGGTTCATATAGCGGACCGCCGGACCCCAATTATGGGACTAGGGTTAGGATTGACTGATGGTCTGATGGATGGTAGAGCACTGCTGCACAAAAAGCTCCAATTTGCTTCCTGAAATTCTTCACATCATATATTGCCTACATTTGTGCATAATAACATTATTTTCTCTCTGAAAAAGGGTGGCTTTTTTTTTTTTCCTTCTTTTGTCATTTGATCGCATTATAATAGCTTTATAGGAAGTGTGGTTTTGATCCCCAATTATGTGATTCCTTAGTGAAACTGAGGCTAGGTTTAATTTTTAAATACAGTTTTATTGTTAGTCCTCTTGGTCTATAGACTATAGGTTACAATAACGAATAACTGTGATGAAGTATGCTCATAAGGAACACCTAATTAGCTAATTTGAGCAAGTGATATAATTTTGATGTTGTATTCCCAAAGATGTCATTTGTTCAAATATAAACATGCTTTGATGTCAGATTATGATAAGGTGAATGTTTGCTGCCATGATATCAGGAAGCCAGCGGAACTGCTTGATGTTAAGTCAGTGCTACGAGATAAGCTTACTGTCATCAAACGGTTCACGGGCGGAGGTACTGTTATTGTTGATCAGGGGACAGTCTTTGTTTCTTTCATCTGCAACAAGGATGCTGTTCCTGGCTTGCAAGCTTATCCTCAACCGATAATGGCATGGAGTAGCCTGTTGTATGATGAAGTTTTTAAGAACATTGGAGATTTTAAGTTACGTGAAAATGGTAATAGAATATTTGAATTGAATATTTGATTCTGTATTGTTACTTGATTTAGAGGCTTCAATTATATTCAGAGTCGGCAACTTGTTTTATTCTTCTTAATGATCATGCTATGGCACATCTTTGTTTTATTTCCTCCGATTTAGATGGAACATTAGATTGTTGAAGGATTTTATTTTGAATAGACTAGTAAGGAGAAAAAAGTGTTTATACTCTTCCTTTTATTACCCTTTGCTTTAGATGGAACATAGAGAAGATGGGGAGTGAAACAAAAATGAGAGTATAATATATATTGGGCAAAATTTGAAGTGAAAACTAGACTTTAATTTGAATATGTGGATACTTTTTAATTTGAAACAGGAAGAATAGGATGTGTGGATTAAGAACATACATTTTTGTGTTTTCCCTTAGTTTATCTTCCTGTGATGAAAGGGTTATTTTAGGACTCTAATATTCTGTGTCGTTTTTAACAGATATATAGCCTTTCCTCTTCTACAGATTATGTGTTTGGCAACCTGAAATTTGGTGGTAATGCCCAATCCATAACCAAAAACCGGTGGATACACCACACATCATTTTTGTGGGACTATGAAGATGCAAATATGTCATACTTGAAAATACCTCAGCGAGCACCAAAGTATAGACAGGTAAGTATATTGCTTATCTTCTAATGCACTCTCATGTCATATTTGCGTTGTGTGTTTAACTGGGGCTTTTCAAATTCTTATGGAGCAAATGCAGAAGTGGTGTTATAGCTTTAGCAAAATAATTGTGTTGATATTTCGAACATGGTTATTTGATTGAGAATTTTGGCATCTCTTAGTACCTGAATGTGAAATTCATCATCTCTACCCGAGCCACCATGAACCCTGTCACCATCTCTCTATACAACGTCCCTCAAATTCATCTCCTTTTCTACTTGAAACTTCTCTTATTTCAGTGTACTCATAAAAATGGACTACACTTACTTCTTGACTGTCCTTTGGATGATATCTAGGCTCAGTTGCTCATTATATTGCTGAATTGATGATTGTTTCATTTGAATGATAATACAAGTATTACAAATGAATTATATTTGCTTTTAGCTTGGCATTTTACATATAGAAGGATGAAAAAGACTTGATGTTAGTTCAATTAACAGATTTTGGTTTGTCAAACTGGCATGTGATCTGAGTACATGACACTGCTACAAAAAGCAAATTGTAGCGGTCGACTTGTTAAAAGCTATGATCTATTTCATCTCTTGTTCCTGATTGTCTTAGGAATTTTGTCATCAATAGAGAAAAAAACAGAAGGCTTTTTTTTGCTTGAAACCACCTCTTCAATCGTGTCGATCACAATGATAAGTGAAACGTGTGTTTATGTTCAGGCTAGGGACCATTCAGAGTTTATATGCCGCATGAAGGATATCCTACCAAGGTCATCTTTCATTYAAGGTGTTATCAAGGCTGCCGAAACACATTTTTCATTGAGATCGATTCCACTGGATGACCTCGAATTGCTCGACACTACAACCTTTGATCCCTCTTCAAAGATTTTGACAACAGAGGAACTCGAGGCTACAATCCAAGACGAAGATCATGTTTTATTGACCGAATCACTATGATAGTATGATGGATTTGTTTGTACTTTGTGTAATGAACAAGAGTAGCATGTATTCTTTCACAAATTACATCATCACAAAAAAAAAAAAAAAGAACCAAAATGCTTGGAGTATGATCTCACGTCAACCGCTAACTTAACGTAGGTGAAGTTTCAGTGCAATACATGAAACTATGAAGAGGACATGCTCAACCAATCCAAAATGTGCACATTTTAAATTCGTACGCACTAATTTTCTTAATGTGCCTAGTTAAAGCATGCAACTTCCACGAAAGTGACCCATAATTGGACCTAACCGTATGTCCGTATGTTGAATGGTAATCCCGGTGAGCTACTAAGATGATACAATTTACAATGGACTGAATGGAGGTGTGAGATTTGAACTTGCAAACGGATCTTCAATAATTCGTAAAAGATTAACAACTAATGCTTTTTATTTTTAGGGTTTTTCTAAGCTATGCCTTTGAGTTTCTTTAATTTCTAAGTTGTATATATGCTTTTTAGAAATTTTAAGTTGTGCCTCTAATTTCTTTAAATTTTAAGACATGTCATTATTTCACTTTAATCACTTAACTATGATTAATTATAATAATTTAAAAGAAAAAGGAAAAAAAATAAAAACAAACCACCCACGCCTCCTTACCACAACCACAATCGTCTCGTTATAATAATTTTACTAGTTAAGTAATTTAAGTTAAATAAGGGCATGATTTTGAATTTGGAGAAAGAGAGAACGGCTTAAAATTTCCAAAAAACATGGATACAGCTTAGAAATTGAAGAAATTCGAGAGCACACCTTCAAAAAAACCCATATTTTTATTAAGTTGCAAGCCAAAATAATGTGCAATCATACTAAATGTGACTCTTGGATGCAGTCAATCACTCAACCAACAATATTATTCTTAATTGAATAATAGAATGAAATATCGGACACATGAATTCATAAATTAGATTAATTAAACAAATTTGTTAGAACAGAAAAAATCGTTGAATGATGTGCATATACTCGTTGAAACCAATTCAAATTGGATCCTTTTCACAAGAAACATGATGATCAATAATACACTCGTATCAGTTTACAATAATTTCGAAATCGAAAATAATAAACTATGATCGTTAGTAATTAATGTGCATATATTTTCAGTATCACGAATCGTATTTCCAATGATATATTTCCAGAAATTTGCTAACAAGTATAGCCTAATTCACCAAAAAACTTGTTGTGATCAATGAGATGATCAACATCAACAATATAATCACGAGAATCAATGCTAAGAAGCTCTTTGCCAATATGATAACTTACAAAAGCATCCATGCAAGCATACAACACTTGCTCATCATCAAGGACCTCCTTAGTCCACTCACTCATGGTGATCCTCTTGGACTTGTCAATCTCCCACCCCAACACCGCCTTCGCCACCTCCTTCAACCCGGCATTSGCCCTCACCCTCCCCGCCTCGGCCGCCTCCTTGCCCACGTCCACCGTGCACGACAARCGGAGATCGTAGTCGTTGATCAGCCTCTTGGAGTCGCCGGATATCCCCACCCCGGAGAACTTGTAATGTGGGTCCCCCAGGAAGTCCTCCAGGGCCGAGGGGACCGACGGGGTGTGGACGAGTTGGTAGATGAGGCAGTTGGGCCCCACGCATAGCTGTAGGGTTGCTATAGGGTTTAGCCACTCCGTGTCTAGCCCGACTATGGTCAAGGGGTGTTGGTTATTGTTGGACCGTACGTGGGTGATCCAGGACGTGACTACGGCGGGGCACCGTGTTACGATGGTTCGGACACGGTGATCGAGGAACGACACGTCGTAGGCGGTGTAGTCGTTGGTTTTGTGGTGTTTAGCTATGYTTGTGGTTGTTGATGAGGCTGCCATAATTTTATAGGYAAGAGTTGTTACAAGAAATTTTAAGAAAAGAAGACACTTGCAAAAGAGGGGATTTGAGGAAATAAATAGGTTTTGACTAGTTTTTATCTAATTTTCAAAGCCACAAAAAATTAGACTTTTTAAAAGAGCAACTTTTTTTTTTATAAAAATAATAATTAATTTAAGAAAGAAAAGTATGCATCACAAGATGAAGGCATGTATCTTGCAGAAAAGATGACGAATAAGGCATGCTACCAAAAAGACTCCTAAATATTTATTTATAATAAAGAGCATGCTTATTAAAATTTTAGGTGATTTTGGATATTAATTTAGAGAAATCCCTAAGCTATCTCTAGATATCTTTAATAAAAGATATTCAATAATGACGAAATTGCGAAATTATTACATATCATATCCGAGTGACGTATATTTTATCATATATCACAGTCAGGTTCCATTCCGGTGTCCTGTCGTGCCTTCGAGGACGCAAACTCCTTGCGAGTTAGGTCCAAAGGGTATATAATATATATATATATATATATATATAATATAATATAATATATATAATTATATATATTATATATTATATATATTATATTATATTATATATATAGGAAATAGGAATTCCACGGAAGTTGAATTTTCTATGAAATGTAGGAAATCAATTATCAAATCTCCCATGGTAATTGAAAATTTCTGTGTAATTATGACTCATTTGGTTACCATTGAAATTTAATTCCCATAGGAAGTCTTAATCTACGGGAAGTAATTAAACCCCCTTGTTTATTTCCTAGGAATGAATTTTGCGATGTTTGGTTGAGTATAGAAACTATAATTTTGACGTAAGAATTTAATCACCAAGTGGGGTCGTTAATATAATTTCCTACACCTCGTAGAATTTCCATTTCTTAGAAATTTTATTTCCCATGTCTATCCTATTTTTTTTGCATATCAAACAAACTAGCTATTAATTTAGAAGTACCTCTAGAACATACAAATCTTGTGAATTTGATCTGAGTGAACCAAAGGACCTTAGATTTTCTCACAACCAACAAACAAAAAAAATGATTTATTTCTTAGGAAATGAATAAAGGAATTTATTTCCCATGACAAATTCCATTTCTAATCTTAATTTATTGAGAATTTGTCTAGCTAGCTCCGTACAACTCTTGTGTTAGGAATTTTCGATAAGTGGAAATACGAACATATGAGAAGATAATTCCCCGTTTTTTATATAAAAAATATGAGAAGATAACTATTTACACGAATATTTTGATATTGTTACAACTCTTTGCCTTTTGGTTAAGAGATTTATGATCAATAAGTGAGATACGAAGATATGAGAAGATAATTTCCGTAAAAAATATGAGAAATAATTATTTACACGGAATTTGAGATATTGTCTACAACTCTTTGGTAGGAGATTTATCAATAAGTGGAGATAAGAAGATATGAATAAAATTTCGGTAAAAAAATATGAGAAGATAAATTTTTACACGAATATTTGAAGATATTTGTCTACTCTCACCGTTCTTTGAAATCATTCCATACACTATTTGGAGCAAAATTTGGAAACTAATAAAATAAAATAAGGGAGTGGAGCTAAAAAATTAGAATTGGAAGAGAACAAATAAATTACATTAAAACAATTGGCACACACCACACGGGTGTTAAGTAGGTCATATAGTGGACACCGCAAATAAAAATTGATACTCCTCTGTACGTATTAATTGAAACATTTGAATTAGGGAAATATTCTAGACAAATTCTTAATTGTGGATAGGGTATATATGATTAAAATAAAGTAAGAGAAAAAAGGAAAAATAATGAGTAAGGTATACAAATTAGGAATAAATAGAAAGAAAAAATGATAAAGTATCAAGTTGGTGTAAGATTAGGAAAAGTAACGAGAGACGAAAATAGTGGAAAAGTGAATAAAGTAGGAAAAAAACTTACAAAATTGGAAAAGAAGATAATTGTTTTCAAGTAATATGTAACACACCATTTATAAACTGTTCTCAAGTAATACGTAATGGAGGGAGTATTAGATGTCCCAAAATGAAATAAAGTAGGAGTGACATGAATTTCATGGAAAATCATATAGGAGAAATGACATAAATTTCATCGAACAATTAAATACAACTCTTTGGTAGAAGATTATCATAAGTGAAAGAACCGGAGTTATCATGGAAGATAATCCATAACCTCAAACAATGCCAAACCTTAATTGATAGTGAGTTCGGTTATAATAAACCAAAATGATAATTATCCACGAATAGTAATAGTAGTATTTTTATCTTACAATATGATGAATAAAAATTTTAGAAAAATAGAGATTATCCTCTATATGCGTCGTTATTATTGTTATTGAAGTTTACAACATTAAGACATTCTGGCTGTCTACAGTAGCTAAAGGTTCAATGGAATTTGCACCCAAACAATCAAATAAACAATAATAACAGTGAGAGCACACCCACATTGCGTAAGATTTTTTTACAAGAGCAATTCCTAAGGTTATCAACGTCTCTAAGAACAAGATAAAAATATCTTAATAACATGAGTTGTTTAATTTAAATTGATATTTTAATATAACAAGAGATACAAATACATATCGTTATATCAATTCCGAATTTCCGATCCCTAAATTCATGTGAACCAAAACAACATATCCTTTCAAAATGGAAATTCATCCCTAAAAAATAGTTTCCTTACATTTTTCATTAAATACTAAATGGTCCTTTTGCCTTAAAAAACTTAGAAAATAAACCAATCCAACAAGAGGACTAAAAGTAAAATAAAATGTATTTCCATTGTTCCTTTTGTTCGTCTTGTTTGGAATGATGAAGAACTCAGAAAAATGAAACTTTATTGACAAAAGTGATTAATTTAGTACAAAGTATGATTTTGAATTGAATTTTTTTTAGTAATGGTAAAATATAAATGTGGGTTGAAAAGTGAGTCCTGAGAAGTAATTTAGAAGAAGGTTAAGTTTCTATTTAATATGATGAAAAAAATAATATATGTGATTTTTTTTTACTGTAGATAAAGTTAGAGTTAAAAATAGAAAAAAATTTAAACATTTAAAAGCTGAATTGGTAAACGAAGTCCACAATTACTTGAATCAAAGTCCACGTGAACTTTCACACTTACCCCTCACTCACTACCCCGGCCCCATCCAATTCTCTCACTAACCAATCATTGACCTTCCTACGACACCGTTGACCACCATCAAGTGCCAAATTCCGGCCCGTACTAGTGCATGACCGTCGAAATTTTAGCCGACACACATCGAAGTAGTTGTCGGAGGAGAAATGACCAACGAAATCGAATTATTCTTCGTTAGCGCCTGACAAAACGAGCCCGGCCCAACCATGGACTGGGCGCCTGAGCCAAGCTTCCCAACCATGGTTGGGGTCGTTTTTGCCAGGCGCCCCACTTAAACGAAGTCAAAAAAAAGTTGATTGTATAGGAGGYAGGGGTATTTAAGGGAAAATGCRTGAAATATGGAATTTTATTCTATTAAAATTGGACTTCAAATAGTATTCTCCATTTAAAAATAGAAAAGTTGGGCCAGTTGATAAACATTTAGGAATTTCATCCCGTAAAACAAAATAGAGAAAGGAAAACCAAAGAAGTAATGACTAAATTACTAAAAATACATTACATAATTACATTTTAATCCACCGTCCATCGATCATCTTAATCATAGACCCACTATGAGCAAAAAATATAGGTATGACATGATAAGTAGGTAACTGATAACAGTATTCTACATTGTTGTGTTAACGTTGCATACAATAGTTAGTAACCAACAACATTATATTGAACTAAGAAAAAAACAAGCAAATAACATCCATATTACAACATACAATAATGTTGGAGTTGTTTGTTGCAAACTTTTTTTTTTCCTTCCAATTTCCGAAAATTCAAATGCTTGTAAACTTTCATCTGATGTTGATATCATTCTAGGGTTTAGCCCGAACGAAATATAATTCCATGGATACGTGAACGTCAACTTATTTAAGCACTTTGTGTTTATTTCATATAAACGATCGTATCATAACAATCAATTCGCAATACTTTACAGAAATTGAGTTGAAGTTAATGAAATCATCTTTGCGAATTTATCATAGGAGCGAAAAATAAAAGGCAAGCTAGCCTAAATCTACCATAATACGGAGTACTTAGTATTAGAAATTCCCACTTTCCCAATATAGTGAGGGAACAATTGTACAAAGGTGTCTTTGTCTTCAAGATGACTAAGGCTCTGTTTCTTTGGACTTGATTGGAGTTGAATTGAACTGAACTTAATTTAACTGAACTAAACTAAACTAAACTTAGGGTCTGTTTACATTAACTGAAATCAACTGAACTGAACTGAATGGAGCTGAACTGAACTGAACCTGAACTGAATTGAATATTTTATGAGAGAGAAATTGGGTTAAGAACTAAACTGAACTGAAGGAGCTGAACTGAACTGAAAATAAGCTAAGTAAACAGGCCCTAACTGAACTGAAATAAATATTTAAAGAGAAAAAATTAGGTTAGGTAACTGAATCTAAACTTAACTGAACGCGAATTTAACTTAACGAACTTATTACCATAGAATAAGTCCAAAAAAATAGGGGTCTAAGTTCGATTGAAGTTTAATTCAATAGAAATAATTTCAATTCAATAAAATTTATTGATAGAAAATATCTATTTTTTATATTGTGATAGGATCAGAATGAATATCTATGGTAGTTTGTGAGGAATTAAGCGTGATGAGATCTTATTGATCATTAATAAAGACATACAATTGTTACAACCAACGCCGATTCTGTAGTCAATATAACCTCCTAACCTCTAAATACTCTGAAATCGCACCTGCTATCCTCCCAGGCTCCCAAGTTGGATGAGGAAATGCAAGGACGTCAAAGATTAGCTAAGGGTCGAAATTATACATTTCATAATAAATTCAAGGCTCCAACTGTTGGAAAGAAAGATGTGAAAGTTGGAAACGCTAGGAAGATCTGGAAATTTCGGATCAAGTGAAGATATCTGGAAAGATCTGGTTGGACAGGATTAATTATGTGTGTATTATTTTATTATTATTTATTTAGATTCGAGATTATAGATTAGATAGATTTAGGTTGTTAGGGATATTTTTAGTTAGGTTAGGATAATTGTGTTAATTAATAGATATATAGTTCCTGATTTGTAGATAAATACTAGGTAGTGAGATTAGTTGGAAAACCGTGTGGAGATATCTGGAAAAAGCATGTGGAGATATTTCCAAATTTCCAGATTGGTTAGTTCTAGGCGGTAGGAATGCTTGTGTAGTTAGGATAAGATATTTTAGATAATGCTTGTGCAAGAGAATTTTGATAAGATCTACTTCTTCATTACAATATCTTAAGTTAGTTTTAGATATGAATTGTACTATAAAAATGGTTCGATGGCATCTTCAATAAAAGTAGATGATGTAGAATTTCTCGTGTTATCAAAATCTCTTTGTGAAGTAGAAGTCTTGAAGAGTTATTTGTGTTGTCGATTATTTTGATTTCGTCTATTCCCTCCTTGGGAAATATCTTTCTATTCGTTGTTTTGGCTTTATAGTCGTTGGTATTTTAAGGGGATTTTGTGAGCATCCGCTTATAAATCCAGACTGCACAAAGTAAACCCTTTAGCTTCTTTTACTTCGAAGGGGAGAGCACGAGAAGACACTCCGTAGTCGTAACTAAAAGCTAGGTAAAATTTTTACATCACGCTTTCAATAAAGTATTTTTTGTAGTAATTTTTTCGAGTGTTTAGAGAATACACAGTTGCGTCACGCTCCCGCCAAGTAAAAACATAAGTGTGCTGATCGCGGGTCATAATGGGGGCGTTGATATGAAATGTCACGTTCGGTAAGGCAGATTGAACTTACTCATTGTGAGTTGGTAGTAATAGTTTTCCGTTGAGAGTGTCAGATTCCAAGAATAATAGAATATGTTTCGTTGAAGATATCGTCATATGAATTGTGGGGTTGTAGCGAAGGCCATAGATTAGATCCACGTACGACTGGTAGTAACCATATTATAAGTGTCTTCATAGAGTGGTACGTTTGTTTAGAGTTGTTGAATTGTGTCGTGCGTTGTACTGAGGTATTAATTCGTGTTGTGTTTTGTTATTTTCGTATGTTGTCGCTGTATATAAATGAGTTGCCTTAATTAAATTGTGCGTATTATGTATCTATGTTTATTATAAAGCAAACACTTCAATTTGATCGATGTAAACTTTGGTGGAGGAACTTTACTCCTCAAATAAATCTAAATTATTAGAATAAAGAGATATAAATATAAAATATTACATACCATAAGAAAATATCTAAATTAAAAATCGGAAACTATCCAGTAACCACCTGATCTATATGTATAACAACTTTTGTTGACTAGCAAAAGTCATTAACAGCTTAGCAATAAACAAAACACAATAAGAAAAAAATATCTTACCAAGAATTTAAAAATAAAAAAAAGTGAGTGAATGACTAAAAAGCTCAAACAACTAAAAACGAAGAAACTAAAAACTGAAAAGAGGAAATAAAAATTAAGAAAAAAACTTATTGTAAAAAATAAATAAATGTAAAATAACAAAAAATTACTCTCATTCTTGAAAAGATATTAATTCTAAAAAAGTCAAAAAATATGATCAAGAAAATAAACTTAGCTTTGTTTATACAAAAAAGATAGATAATAGTAATATCAAGTTCATATAAGAATGTATGAAAAGAATAGAAAATTTAAAAAACTATGTACTCCGTAAATAAGAAGTAAATAAAAAAAATTATAAAAGTTGATTCATCTATTAAAAAAAATGTTAATTTAAAAACCAAAAAAAATACCCAGTTATTTCTTTTAACAAAAAAAAAGAAAATCTCCTCAAATAATTTGAAAAAATAAAATTAACATAAAAAATTGACTATCGTAAAACACTATGGACGCATCTGCTTGCATTTTCTATCTTGTAATAATAATTATTACGGAGTATTTGATCTTGTCTTAGTCCTATACTCCTATCTTTGGGGAAATTCCTATAATAAAATATTACTCCCTCTGTTCCGAATTATTTTACATTTGTAAAATTGCATGTTAATTAAAGTAAATTACTATTTAGATAAAATAGGTTGGTATTACTTTGAAGTTGTATTATTCTTTTAATTTATTTGAGATATGTGTAGTAAAATTAAAGTGAATTAAAAATGAGTGGAGGACATAAATTTGGGTGGAAATAAATCGAGAATAAAGAGGAAATAAATAAGGGATAATATGAGAAATTTTAGAAGTAAAAGTAACATTAATTGGTTAAAAAAGTAAAGTATAAAAAAGGAAACGTAAAAAATAAAAGAGAACATAAAAAAAAGAAACGTAAAAAATTAAATAAACTGGAACGGAGGGAGTATATGTTAGTGAAATTTTATCATATCTTGAGTAAAGTCATATGTTGTTGAACATTTAATATATCTTCGAAATTGAGATCTAGCTAGCAAACGTCTTATTGCTTAATTTAACTTGCTTTCTCTCATATAAAATACTGTACTAAACTACTAACATAATACRGTAACTCATTAGTTGCATCACTTTCTTTAAACGGAATTTCCACATTTAATGCAATAATGCATCACATTGGTTTCTTTCCTTTTTTGGAGTGGGAACCACTATTAAAATACACYATTTTCTCTCTTTTATTTGGGGACCACAAWTTTTTTTCTACACRTACTTTATTAAAATATTCATCAATACACATACTTTAATCCTTTTTCTCTCWTTTTTGGCCCCCACCTACACACCTCATCACTCTTTCAAATTTTATCTCAAAAATCGTAAAAATACAAATGATGCAACTAATGAGTTACGGAGAAAGTACAATACTGTATGTTTTTGGCCTCTTAATTATTATTATTAGGCAATAAATTATCATAAGAGTTCGTTTTCATTAGGTTAAGATGGTTGATTGGGGCAATCTTCCAAAAGACTTGGTGGCTAAGATTGCGGAGCACTTGGATTTCTATGAAGACTTTGAGGCTGTATTCGAAACATGTTCTAGTTGGAGATCAGTTAAAAAGGAAGCTAAATTTCGCGGTTCTTGTAACGCGAGAGAAGCTCATACAATTCCGTGGCTAATGCTACCGGAGAGAGACGAGTCCTCCAACATTCGTCGTTTCTACAGTGTGTCTAAGCGCATGGTTTGTCGCATTAGCCTCCCCAGCGATTTAGCAATCGATAGGTATGACCGAAAGATATTGTCATCGTCGCATGGATGGTTGCTTGTTGTGTCTGAAAGAGTAAACAAACTCACTCTTTTCAACCCCTTCTTCTCGAAACCAATAATAAAGCTCCCGAAAATACAAAATATTAGGTTATGGTTAGGATCGACTCTCTATGAAGCCGACGACTACAAATGGCATAGTTCTTCTCTGAATAAATTCATCTTGTCAGCTGACCCTTGCACAACCAAAAACTTTGTTGTCTTACTTTTGTGCGAGGATATGTATTACTACCCGGAGTCGATTTTGCTTTTTTGGAAAAAAGGAGACCATGGGTGGACTCACGTTATACATCCTTTAGCGGTACCAAATTTAGAAACAGGATTATATGGATTGGATGATGATAACATGCTCTCCGATGCGGATTTTCTCACAAGTCCTTGTCATAGTGCAACATTTTATCAAGGAGAGTTTTATGGTGTTGATTTTTACGGTTTTGTTGTGAAATTTCAGACATCATCCCAAGATAGTTCTTTTAAAGCCGTGACTAGATTATTAGATGCTCCACACAATCAAATTGAAAATATTAATGATGGCATCATTAGATGGCTCTATCACTTGGTCGAATCGATAGGCAAATTATTGGTTGTTCGTCAAGTGATCAAGTATAACAAGGTCAAAGAGCCTTCTCAGTCGTAAAAATAAGGCTAATGTTATGTTCGCAACTTCACACTATAAGGTTTAAGTACTTGAGTTGGATGTTGAAACTGGGAACGTCAAACAGGGGCCAAGCTTGGAGAACGAGCCATTTTTATAGGTTTAAATTCCAATTTGTTCAGTGGACGTATCATCTTCTCACTTATGGTTCAAGCCTAATTGTATCTATTATACCAACAATTTGAAGGGACCTGGACGTGGTGAATAATTCATCATATATACAATTTAAAACGATGGTAAATTTGAAAAGAGCTTTTACGAAGGTCAATTCACAACTCTGACAGAACCTCACACAACTTATGTTGGTTGAGTCACCTCACCGATGATGGTCATGTAATGTGTAGTGCCAATTCAACTTCTTCATTTTAATGGTTTTTTTTTCACACCATTTAATGTAATTGCATTGTTTGCCAATCTAACCTATTAGTCATTAGAGGACCAAACAATTAAATAGTTTAGATACTTCGTAGTAGAAATTTTCAAATTAAAGTAGTGAATGTTATTGATATCTCCGTATAATCTATAAAATAATTTAGGTAAAGAGTATATCATTATGTCGAGAATTTTTTTACTTCATTTTATTATACAATTTTACTTGATATTACCAACATCTCATCTAGTCTCGAAAAGGTTTTAAAGGTAGTACTTCACTACACAGTTTGATCACGTGTCAGAGGTTGAATGCCTCATACACCCTCTCCTTGTAAATATACCCCACTCTTTGTGGGCTCTTTCTGCACCAAAAAATTAGTCTCGTAGTATATATGATAAAATTTATTGTTAAAAAAAAATTATATAGGAAGAGAAATGGTGAAGGAACTAAAGGAAAGTCCCTAATCTCGTAATAAACAAGCTTTGTGATCGTTTATAATCTCTATCGTCGGATAAAGAACGAGAGGATTCATTCTAATTTTTAGCAACTTCCATCATTGTTTTTGAGCTCATCTAGCTATAGTAACAATACCTCCTCAGCAATACAATCATTCCAAACGAAGGGCCAAATTCAATCAAGGTTAAATTCAATCCCTTTCAATCAAATCCAATTATAACAATCTCTAACAAACATAGACACATAGTAGTACTCCGTACTTGGTTAACAATTCCATCATCTAAGATGGGTAAAAAACTAACATAACATGCTAATTCAATACGAAATCAACCTGTTATCAATCGAGTTGGGTTGAGGATGTGAAAACCACATGTTTTAACAACTCTAACCTCATCCAACACAAGAATTACTCGATCATAATAAAACCACATGTTTTAACAACTCTAACCTCATCCAACACAAGAATTACTCGATCATAATAAAATCATACTTCAAAATAATCGCAATAAATTGAGATTAAGACTTCGTTTGTTTTGGTAGAAAACATTTTCTCGGAAAATAATTTTCCTCCCTCTTTTAATTTTTCTTTGTTTGTTTTGGAAAGGGAAAATCATTTTTCTCAAAATGAAATGAAAAACGTCACTTTGAAAAAGGAAAATCACTTTCCTTTTATAAAAAAAGTATGTCACAATCTCTTCCTCACTTCTTACTTCTCCCATTCATTCTTTCATCCTTCCTTTATTTCTATTTCATTTTTTATTTCATTCACGACTTTTTTTCTAATCAAACAAAAGAGAACTTTTTTTAAGTCCATGTTTTCCATTGAAAATTGTTTTTCCTAAATTTTTCATAAAAATTGTTTTACTTCTAAACAAATCCCTTTCAATCAAATCGACCTAACACTAGAACAAATAAAATTGCTTAACAATTCCATCACAATTACATCTTTGCTTGATATCATAGTAAAACCAACATTGATTTCAAGCATTACCATCTCTAATAATTAAGGGACACTTTGACATGAAAATAACAAGTTTTAACAACTCTATGTCATCATATAATACAAGAATTCCTCGATCAAACTTTAAACGAATCACAATCAATTGAGATTAACCTAAAAAAAATTAACCCCTTTCAATCAAATCCATTAAAGAAGAACAATCAAAACTCTAAACAAATAATTCATCAAGAATTAGTGAATTACGATCAATTGAGATCAGGAAGAGACATCAAAGCATTACCAATCCGAAACGACAAGAAAGCATCAATGGCAGCYTACTGAATCTGAGCATAACTCAACCACTCGCAATCCCACCTACTCAACGTAACACTCTTCGGCTTACTCACCTCAACACCCAGAACCACCCTCGCAAGCTCCTTCAACCCAACCCCTTTTCTCACTCCTCCGATCTTCCCCGCCGCCAACTCCCCGAGGTCCACCACGTTCCCGACCCGAAGCCCGAAGTCMCCCAGCAGGCTCTCGCAGTCGGACCGGATCCCGACCCCGARGAACCCGACGTCGGCCCGYGAGAGGAAGTCCGCGAGGGGGCGGATTTGGGAGGGGTGGGTCGGGGAGTGGAGGGTCTGGAAGACGAGGCAGGAGGTGGCCGTGGAGAGCTGGAGGGTTGCGATTGGGTTGTCGTATTGGCGGCCGAAGTTGGGGCGCCACTCGACGTCGAGCCCGATGAGGCGGTGCGGGCTGGGGAGGGTGAGGGTGGCTAGCCACGAGGCGACGGTGGTTGGGTCGGATGTGACGGTGGTTTGGATGGTGTGGGAGTTGTTGAAGTTGATGGTGAACAGGTTGTTGTTTGGGTTCGGGTTGCCGTCAGTTATTGTGATRGTTGCTTGCGTTGCTGGTTGTTGCGTTGCTTGTGTTGCTGCCATTGATGGAATTTGAAGAGGAAAAGTAGAGGGGATGATGAGTGAATGAGTGGGGTTTTCGACTTTTCGTGGAGTSAGTGGTTTTTTTGTGGTGGGATTTGTTGACTTTACTTTGTTGACTAGCTTGCTATACTTGGGCTTTTTTTACTTCTATMTTAAAATAAGGCCCAAAATTATACACTATCAAAATCATAATGTTTGACTTAGGGCCCGTTTATGTTAACTCAAATTAAATGAACTGAATTGAAATATTTAACTTTAAATTAATATTAATCTTGAAATTAACATATAACTATCTAATTAGAGTGAAATTTTTTGGAAAAAGGTAATTTTGGGTGAATAGTTTAAGACTTTAAGTGAAGTAATGAAAGTTGAATTTAGAAAAGAGTAATTCATTAATTTTAGACAAATAAAATAGTGAAAAGAAAAGAAATTATTTTAGATTGGTTCAAAACAATAATTTAAACATCCCTAAAGCAAACACTGGAACAACAAGAAAATGGAGTATAACACGGTGCCTCCTTTGATTCACTAACATGTACACGTACGCGATTTTACTAATTAGTATATTGTGCGAAGGTGCATGTGGTAAGTACAAGTGAGACATTAGAAAATGAAGTATGGATCCCTTCCATTCATTAGAGGCAAATGGAGAGCCATTTCCTGTCACTAGTGGTTGAGATCATCAAACTTAAGATATAAAAAGCAAATATCCCTATTTTTGCCCATAATTCAGCCCAATCCATCAGATAAGAAAAGGACTAAGAAAGGAGAGAAGTCCTGTAACGATTCACAGATTTTGCTAGATATTCTTGGCACAAGAAAGAAGTAAATATCAGTAATACTGAAGTGTAAGAGAGAAGAGAGAGAAGTAGAAGCATTCCTTTTTAATTTTTGGAAACTGAATGAATGAATAAGGATAGCATTACAAGCTAAATATATATAGTCTATTTAGCTCAAAGAAATAGAATGCATAAAATACAGTAACAACTAACAGAAGTGTTACAAAGCAGATGAGCGGTCCATTCTGTTATGAAACTCATGTGCCAAACATGGTGCAGTGGGTCAAGACCCCCCTCAAGCTTGTCAAGGTTGAGCAGCCAGCTTGCGTAGTAAATCTGAAATTGACTGAGGAAGAAGATTTGGTGAAATACATCCGCAAGTTGAGTTTGATGGCAATAGAAATAGTTCCAGCAAGCCTTCATCACTTTCTCCCGTGTAAAGTGACAATCCGAAGCACAATAGCTTGTTCTTTGTGAAACACAGGGTTCCTAAGCAATATGCAAGGCACCTCGTGATTATCACAATGTGAGAAGTAACAGGGCTAAGACCCAACCTACTACACTCAATTCTTCAAGAATCGAACCACGCAAGTAATCTCACTTGCTGCTGCTGACATGGCTCGATATTCAGCCTTGTAGACTGATTTAGACAAGCGCCCTTGTTTCTGCTCTTCAGGCTAATAGGAGATTATGACCAAGAAGAGACAAGTAGATCAGTGATTGACTTCTAGGTCAACACATGCCCCCAATCACTGTCAGTAAGAGCCTTGTAGAGTCAATGTATCTGCAGCTTTCAGAAGAATACCCTGCTCAACAGTAGAAGCCCACATAATGAGAGACATGAGTCTAGAGCCTGGAGCATGTACATCAGTTGGACTATGAAGAAACTGACCTAAGTGCTGTGGACACTGAAAAGATAGATCAGGCCTGGTATGAAGACAAGAAATGTAAGCTCCCAACCAAACACCTATACCTGGTGGGAGCTTTATATAATGTTTCCCTGATCAGGCAGCAGTTTATATGAATAGGCAAGGACGTGAAACTTTCTTGATCACAGGAAGATTAGCTTCCCCAGAGGAGATCCTTAGTGAATTTGTGTTGAGTGAAGTCGATTCCTTCCAGAAGTAATACCAACCTCAAACCCCAAAAAATAATGCAGAAGCCGAGATCCGAAGTACCACATTCTTGTCCGAAATGTGCTCTGAGAGAGAGTAATCCCATGTAGATCTGTGCCTGGGAGGCAGTATGTCAGTCAACATAAACAGTGCAATGCGAAGAATCTCAGAAGAGCCGATGTTAGAAGAGGAGTAGCAGCTGGATGAGAAAAACCTTGCCAACCTTTGCAAAATTCACCCATTAATTAGCAACCCATGTCCTACTAGCTGCTAAGCCCATATAATATCTTCTCAACCTACAAACTGGTTCTGGAATTCTCCATCCCAGGGCAATTCATGTACACTTCCTCATGTAGGTCTCCATGACAAGGAAGGCATTATTCACATCCACAGTGAAATAAATGCCAACCTGCTAGCAGCTAAGCCAAGATACTTCGACAGAGCCATTGAACCACAGGTGGAGAAGAGTTTCCAGAGTAATCATCAGATTGGTGTAGCCCACGCAACTATCTGCCTTTAGTCGTTCCATACCGATCGCATAGGCGTGTCTTAAAAACCCATTAGAGGAAATAGCCCTTTGACTTGTGGAAATAAACAGACAATGTCCAAGTGGTTATCCTCAGAGCCTGCCCAATCTTTGCATGCCGCTTTCATTGCGGGATCAGAAGAAGGCTCTGCAAGAAGTTCTAGGTCCAAAGGAACAGAAGGAAGCTGTGGCTGAGTGTAAAAGGTACAGGTGCACCAATGAGTAGGGGTTAGCGTATGAGTTGGGATGGATGACAAAGTGTGTGGTGAGTTGCATTGGATGGTCTAGTGGACTTCTCAAAGGTGATGTGAGTGATGAGAGCAAAAGAGATGATTGAGTAAGTGGAAGAATTAGATTGGGGTGGAAATTGTGATTTGAGGAAGGGAGCAGAGGAGTGATTTGGTTTAGTGGAACAAAAGAAGTAGAATTTTGTAAGTCAGAAAAATGTCGGTAATCAAAATCTGTGAATATAGGTGAGGAGTATGAAAGGAAGAAAATTGAAAGTGATGGAGAAGGAGTAGTGGGAGAGGAGAAAATGATATGGGAAAGCTCCATGAAATCCCAACATCTGCTTATTTGGAATTTATGAGTTGTTTGAGATTAACACCTTGTAAGCTTTCTGGTTTGGAGGATACCCCAAAAAAAACACAAGCTCTGCCTTCGTATCAAACTACTCCTTGATTTCAAACGTGCAACATACACACAAGCAACCAAAAACTCTCATGGAGAAATTTAGTCTTATTAAACAACGCTCTGAAAGGACTAGTATTCGCAAACTGGAGGAATTCTGGTTATGAGTGAGCTCTGCAGTCATAAACACCTCACGTCAGTGAACAAAATAGAACCTTCAGAGTGGAAATAATGCCTAGCAGTCTCAAAAGAGGTCTGTGCTTCCTCTCCACTACCCCATTTTTGGTAGGTGCTGTTCAGGAGCGTCTTTTGACACAAACCTGTGTTATAGATACATCTGTAAGCAGTGGCTT
>SNQN01000539.1:115722-134296 GCA_008642245.1 Bassia scoparia
CTCATACGTCATTTACACACGTTCGACTTCAGTGGCACATCTGCTTATTTGAATTTATGAGTTTTTGAGATTTAACACCTTGTTAAGCTTTCGGTTTGGAGATACCCCAAAAAAACACAAGCTCTCCTTCTGTTCAAACTGACTCCTTCTTTCAACATGCAACATACACACAACAACCAAAAACTCTCATGTGAGAAATATTTCTTAATTAACAAACCTCTGATGAAGGACTAGTATCGCAAACTGGAGGAATTCTGGTTATGAGGTGAGCTCTGCAGTCATAACACACTCAGCTCAGTAACAAAATAGAATCCTCTAGAGTGGAAAAATAAGCCTAGCAGTCTCCAAAAAGAGGTCTGTGCTTCCTCTCCACTACCCAGTTTTGGTAGGTGTGTCAGGATGCGTCTTTTTGCACCCACATACGCTTTGTTTTAATAGAAATCAAGCATAGGCCCTTCAGTGAGCTCTTTTGCATTATCACACCTCACAGATTGAACAGATAATTGAAACTGTAGCAAAAGGAATAAGCAACAAATTTGTAAGAAAGAACCAGAATCAGATTTGCATTTCAGAAAATGTTATCCATATTTCGACGGAATAATCATCTACAATAGTAAGGAAATAGTACGATTTATGAAGTAGGAGTCTTAAAAGAGCCCCCAAACATCTACATGAAATTAAATTGAAAGGCTTAGTATACTAATACAAACTGTTAGGAAAAGAAACCTAACTTGCTTAGCTGCAGGACAAGCTTGACAAAATGCAGTCTAAGAAAGAAGCCAGATACAGATATTGTGAGGTGCCAAATGTTAAAATTAGAAAAAGCACATTGCTCCACATCTAAGATGCCAAAGCTTTGCTTTCCTGCATCATGATTCTTTTCTTACCTGCACAAAAAAAAATAGAAGCTTGATTTTGGACTGTAAAATATCTTTATTGAAAGAAGTGGCTTGATTGTGTTCTGTCTTGGAGAGGAAGAAGGCAGTAAGTCCTTAAACATCTACCAAAGAACTCTATTGGCTGGGTCATTAAAGTCCCCCTGGAGAAGGCAAGCACAGTTGTGAAATAATTTCACAGTTGCATTCTAAACACAAATTATGCACAGAAATAAAAGTTGAAATGGAAAATTTGTAAACATGAAAAACATTATTCAAAACAATATTTTCCAGGAAGAACCACGAAGACCAACATGTCAAATCCTGATTGATCTACCATCAGACAGTAATGTGTTTTCAGGTTTGTCCATTGCCAGCATAACTACGAAACATGTGTAGCATCATGACAGATTATGATCACTAGCACCCACTATCTATAACCCAAAGAGAAGAATAATGGCTCATAAGACAAAACCTATAGAGGAAAATAAGGCAAAATTTACCTGCAGTAGAAGAAGGAAGCTGATATTTTTGTGCTTATTAAGAAGAGACATGAATTCTGATATTGTTCAACTGTGATAGGTGTTGTAGACAAGTATTGACCCATTTGAACAGAATTAACCTCATGGTTGAATGCTGAGTTTTCGGATCATTATCATCAGAGTGCACTGCAAACATGGCTAACTTGCTCTCCCTTTCTTGCCACCAAACCCAGTGGATACCCATGCAAACTTATAGCATCTCGTCAATAGTGTGACCATTCATCTTGCCAGGATCACAAAACCAATTGGATGCTGGCCTTGGCCACCAGAAAAATCTATTTTCAGGAAAAAGACTGATTAGATGAAGCAGCAGGAAGATGGCCTGTGAAACTTGTGATAATCCCCACTTCTCCTAAGCAGCAAATGCCATGGATTCCACTTCCATAACACCTGAGCTACTTGCTCTTTTGTTTTGCTCCTCTGTATACACAAATTGTATGTTATTTGGCAAATTGCATGGATCATCATCAGAAACATACTTCGAACTTGCTTTGAAAACCATCATTTAACTTCATCAAAACATCATGATTCTTTGGTCCTGTTGGGACTTCAACTGTCTCTGAGCCACACCACAGGACAAATTCATACAAACACACATTGCAATTGGATCATAACAGATCAAATTCATCCCAATAGCCCTATACTTAGTGAAGAAAAGAAGCTACTATCATTAGCTCTTGTAATATCCAAGAGTTCCTGCCTTAGCTGATATAACTTGGTTCCTGAAGCGGTTGTCCCATACTATCCTCAATCTTCCATACTTCTCTATGCAGTTCTAAAGAACCTTAACCTTCTGGCAATTGTTTTATCCAAAGAAGGATAACAACCAATTTAAACCAGATCATTACATCTCCCCAATACTCATATAGGGATCATAACTGAAGGTAGCCGGTAAAGAGGCTATCAATAAAGCTCAAATGTGTTCTTTGGATTAAGAAAACTAGCATGATTGATCTCTTCCAATCAGCATAACCAGACCCATCAAACACCGCATTAACCAACTTGTTTTCGACAGTATCAGAAGGGGTATGAAATACACACCTCCATATATAGTTGAAGGATGTGGTTGGGTTTGTTGGGTTGTTGGGTTTTTGATATTCTTGGTGGGTTTGTCGTGGGTAATTAATTTTCATCATCTTCTGGGTGTGAGTCAGGCTTATGTTTTTTTTTTTTTTTTTTTTTTTTTTGAGTTCAAGAAAGAAAACGATCAAACCAACAGCAAAAATAAAAACACAGGAAAACAATAGGATAAAATCGAAGAAAAAAAAAAAAGCAATTGAATAGCGAAGGAATTGGAAATTCAATCACAAAATAAGGAAAATAGGAAAACAGAGGCAGGTAACAATACACGAATCAAATTGGAATATGCGACAAAGCAGTAAAGGAATGGCTAATAATCAGACACACTGAATCAATAGCAAAGATCAGAAGTTCTTCACAATCATGAAGTATAGAATATTTGCAAGAAATCATGGTAATTTACGATTCGAACATTCCTCAAAAAATTACAAAAATAGAAATCTGATATTCAAGCAAATCAGCCAAAAACGGAGAAGTCGGATTGGCAAGACCAGGATCCACAAGAACATCAAACTTCCAGAAAGAATAACGAAAGAACTTCAACGCAAATCGTTAACACATGATGCTCCAGCTCTGATACCTCATGTTACAATTTCACAGATTTTGCGATATATTCTTGCACAAGAAAGAAGTATAATCAAGTAATACTAGAATGTGTATATTGAGAGAGAGAGAGAAGTAGAAAGCATTCCTTTTAATTAATTTTTGGAACTGAATGAATGAATAAGGATAGCATTACAAGCTAAATATATATAGTTCCTATTTAGCTCAAAGAAATAGAATGCATAAATACAGTTAACAACTAACAGAAGTGTTACAAAGCAGATGAGCTGTCCATTCTGTTATGAAACTCATGTGCCAAACGGTGCAGTGGGTTCAAGAATCATACTCAGAAAAATGGAGAGAATTGAATACTCATATTAATTTATTACTTCATACTGCTAGTACTGCACTATAAGATCAATCAGCTAGCTACGCTAATACAGTTTTTAAATATACAATTCTTTGAATCTACTGAATCCATATTAGGCTGGCTGATTTACTAAATGTGATGATTTGATATCTTTCATCTCTATTGATTTCTCATCATACCAATGGAATTTTACACGAATATTACTCCTTTTGCTTACATTCTTATCGTATATGTTTTCCGGGCATTTATTCCTTCTCAAGAACACAAAAACTCGAAGAACTCCTTCCACTCTCGGGATCAAATCATCGGCCATCAACGGCAATATCTGAGCTCGGCGACAAGCCTCATTCGTGCCATCGGCCGGCTCATCAAAATCTCGGCCCTAATAATATGTCTCTCAAACCTCGGAGAGGCAACACAGATAGCGTCGATAGCTCAATCTCCTTGAGAATGGACCAAAGAACAGTTCACATAAGAAACATCGCCAGATTGTTCGTTTCAAGTAGGAGTAATTCCCGATATTAGGAGGACATTAAAACGACCAATTCTTCAATGATTGGCTCCCCGTATCATCGAAATGGCGAAATCTTAGTAAAGTTTTAACGATTCAATTGCTTTACAACAAACGACTCGATCGGAGTCAAGTATACGACAAAAGAAAGTCAACGAGTTAGTTGAGTACGTACAACACGTCTGTAACGATGGCCTGCCGGTTGATATTGTATGGCGGAGTCACAACCTCTTTAAATTTGTTGTCCAACACAGTTTTCTCGATCGATTTGGCTAGCCATACTTGCTCGAAATCGCAAGAGTTTAAGATCTAACTCGGAGTATAAGTGGAAGATGCTCAAGGCCTAATGTGTCCGATCTATTTCCAATTTTAGTATTTGGATATCAAGGTATTTTGAAAAGCAGACGATTTATTTTCGGAATTTGATGGGTATGTTTGAGAAAAATATGTGAGAGATTGAGTGATCCAACGGATGTTAAGGATGATGTTCTAAGCACTCCTACTCATGCTTGTTTTTGAATGATGAATTGAGCCTTGATGAAGCAAACATATGCTTTGTGGGAAGTCCTTCAATACTTCTATATCTATAATATCTTGCAATTCAAAATATTTTTAATGTTAGTGTATTAAAAGATAGGCATATTCCGATCCGAATACTGTCATGTTTTGACTCATATAAATTAAACTGACTCGATATGTAGGAGTAAGGTCCGTTTGATAAAAGTAAATGTTTCTTTTTAAACTGATTTCCTATTTACATTGTTGTGTGACAGAAAAATATTATAAAATTAAATTTGCGTTGAGAGAAATCATATTCCGGCTTACTTGAAAACTTTTTGCCCCAAATTGAGAGAAAATATTTACATCACAGGTGGAGGAAAACATTTCTCTCACACAAAGTCTGAAGTAATTCATTCTCATTTTCAACCAAAACAATAAAAAAATTTTTACATACAACCAAACACAATTGAAAAAACAAAATGAATCTCCTATATATATATATATTATAATATATAATAGTATATATATATATATATTATAAAGCGGTTTCATTAAAACCTATTTTCATGAAAAAACGTTTACACTCTATCATATCAAACTGACCACTAAATTTGGTATCGCCGAAACGCTTTACCGTACAAGACCGTGGATATGTATGGTATTATTACATAACCACAAATGAATGACATAAAAATATATATCTTATATAATTCAGGATTTTTATTATAGCCAGGAACGAATAAACCTCTACACATAGGTGACGGTTTGGCAATACAGAGTATATGCGAAATCCAAAAAAGATGTCAAAGGCTCAAAGTGAATTGGACCAAGTACTTGGCAAAACAGGATCAATGCAAGAATCATACGTATCAAATTTACCGTACATTCAAGCAGTAGTGAAAGAAACATTAAGAATGCACCCACCAGCCCCAATACTAGTACCACACAAAGCCGAAGAAGATGTACAAATTTGTGAGTATTTGATCCCGAAGAATTCAGCTTTGTGGTTTAATGTGTGGTGGATTGGTCGCGATCCAAGAGTATGGCCAAACCCGGAATGTTTTTCACCGGAAAGGTTTTTAGAGAGAGAAATTGACGCTAAGGGACACGACTTCGAGTACATACCCTTCGGAGCTGGTAGAAGGATGTGTCCCGGGATACCATTGGCTTATCGGATGTTGCATCTAATGTTAGCAACTCTTATACATTCATTCAATTGGAAGTACGGTGATGGAGAGCAACTAAAAGATGTTGATGTTGAAGAAAAATTTGGAATGACACTTCAAAAATCTCATCCACTTGAAGTTACACCTTTTACTAGGTGATCATCATCTAATGATTTTTAGTGAAGACTTCAATGTTTTTTTTTTAATAGTCATCCACTCGTTTCACTCTTTGGGCTAATTCAAATTCGAGGATAAGTTTTGGGTGGTTAAGTTTCAGTTCCCTTCCAATTGTTGTTGTAGGTCGGGAATCAAACATGCGTCTTCCCTACCAAGTGCAGTTCCAATTACTATTGCACCAACAATCAATTAGTACGACTTCAATGTTTGTAATACTATTGTTTCATATTATTTGCAAAATTGAAGGACCATATGTACCATATATATGAAGTTCTTGGCAAAAATTTGTTTGTAAGTTTAATATGGAAAGAGAAATACATGACCGCATGTGATCAATGAGGAAATGGCTGGTGAAAAATGATAGTGTGGAGACAAATAATGTTGCAAATATATAGTGTGTAACATTTACTTTTAGTAAAAATTGGAAATAATATAAAAAGAATTAAAGCAACAATAGTTCCATACAACATACAAATATTAAAAGATAAAATTAGCCACGTCGACGTCAATTTGAGTCGATGTGTATAATGAAACAACATGAACTTGATTGAGTGTGTGAGGTAACACCAACTTGACATCAATTGAGTGTACTACATAGATTAAATTAAGGTAAGTAATATTCCATCGGAATTTGACTAAAATCCAATGCAACTATCACTATTGCAGATGATAGTTACTTGCATCTATCACTACTAGTCTACRACATTGTTAGTGATAGTRACYTATACAGAGTAGATAAATTTAGATTAAATTYAAGTCCTTTAAAGATAAATAATTGAGAAGACGTTCTATACGRACGCCATATGTTCACGTCTTTATATTGATTTTAACGATATTGRTAARGGGRGTCKTGGYGRGTTAGATAAAAAACTAAAAATATTTCCTAAAATGATATAAWTTTTGYAATYCATGTCAAAATCACGCGTCAAACGYTYTYATTAATATTTATATTCATTTAATATTTTCACTTTTAATTMAATTATCTAACGRARCAGAGRYCTCYTTAGCTTTTGCCTAATTTTAATACTTYTATATTAATATATAAATACAGTAGCAATYATAACATGTGACAAACTCAATTGTAAATAATTGACATAGAAAAAGTAGTACTAGTAAGCTAAGCTCAAGCTAACATGAGGTGCCTAACTAAGAAACAAATCTCTTTCCATAATTCCATCCCCACGTTCCTACAACAACCAATCATTCTTCTCAAACTTCAATCACTCGTCATTTTTTGCCAACACCTAACATCGCTAACAAAGCTCGTCGTACAGGYCTGCATATAYCATAACCCATAAATCAATAATGTCCGGTAAAAGACCATCAACCATCGAGGAGGCCCCAACGATTTCAACGACCACCGTTAACGAGGCGTCGACGGCCYAAAACGACGCCCCGGTCGTGGTAGAAACCCGCCGATCAAAGAAGAGGAAAAACTGCCCAAATTTCACCCTTCTTCAACTGACCAAAAAGATCATTGATGGTGAACCAAACCCAAGCTTCAACTTCTCTTTCCCAACTGATGAGCTCACCACCACAACACCTGAGGTCACTCCCAAATTCGGATCCTTCAATTCGGGTCAGGAATCGGGTATTGGGTCGGGTCAAGTTCCGGCGAAGAAGAGGGTGATCAGTGATGTGACTGTAGAGGAGAGAGATGATAAAGGGGTTGGGATTGAAGAGAATGACAAGATTTGACATTTGTTTAATGATATTGCTTCATTAGTACTCTATTACAAGTGTTTTATTAGACTAGTTTTATTTACTCCTTTTTTTTTTTGTTTTATATTAATCATGTCATTTAGTCTTGGTTATGAAATCCAAGTCCAGTGAAGGGTTTTCTTTGAAAATGTAATTAATGGAACAGCATGAATTTAATTGCAAAGAATTTTGTTTATACTCCCTAAGTTTTTTTTGTGTCACTTCCTAAGTCCTAGAGTTATTTTAATGCAATTCAAGTACTAGAAGACTAACAGGCGAGTGATGGATGATCCTAAGGTGTTGACAATTCTCCTAATACTGAATTTTTATTGACCTAAAAAATATTATAAGTTTATTTTATAATCATCTCCCCATAATTTATTGCAAATTATAATAAACTCCCTCCGTTTTTTTTAGTTTGTTTCAGTTTCTTTTGTGGTCGTTTTCAAATAGATGTTCCGAATCAATCTAAAAATAATTTTTACCTTTTACTACTTATTTGACTCTAACTTAATGATTACTCATTTTTAAAAGTCAACTTTCATTATTTTACCTAATCTATTCACCCAAAATTACATTTCCCATAAAAGTTCATTCACATTTTACTCTTTTAACTAACTTATTCAACTTTTTACCCAACTTACTCAACTATTTATTCAACTCAATCAAACTTTAAGAAACCGTTCCAAAAATGGTACGGGGAACATCTAAAAAAACGGAAGAAGTATTTGTTATTATCTTGGTCTTAAAGGGTTGATAACCTTTAAAGTTGCTCAATCATTTCCGGACTAACGGCCAACGAGAGGAACTAAATGAATAACACTTAGGGTGTGCACATTATTCAACCCATGAGTCCATGATAATTAAGAGTACAAGTATTCAAGTCAAGCCACATGTTAGAAAATCTTTTTATGACTATTTTCATTTACCCCGTCCGTTTCAATTTATTCTTTACATGGTTTGAAATTGCACGTCAATTAAGGAAAATTAATATTTGGATAAAATATGTTGGTATACTGGAAATTGTATTATCTTTTGATTTGTTTGAGATGTGTGTGTAGTAAAATTAAAGTGAATAAAAATGAAGTGAAGAGATAAGTTTGTGGGGAAAAGTTGAGAATAAAGAGAAAAATAAGGAGTAATATGAGAAATTTTAAGAGTAAAACATATTAATGGATAAAAAAATAAAGTATAAAAACATGTAGAAGAAATAAAAAGAAACACCAAAAAAGAGACGTAAAAAAGTAAACCGAAAACGGAGGGAGTAATTATTTTTCATTTGTACTATATACTAATAACAAACGTACATTATCATGTTATATTTGTTTTTAGTGTTAAGATTTAGGCTCTATTTTTTTGATGGAAAAGATTTTTTTTAGAAAATGATTTCTCAATCTTTTTAATGTCCTTTGTTTGTTCTGAATAAGGATGGAAAATCATTTTTCTTGAAAATTTTTCTCGAAATGGAAAATGTCATTTGAAAAGAAAAAAATCATTCCTTTGTAGAGAAGGAATGCCACATTCCTCCACACTTCTTACTTCATCCTTATTCATCCTCCATCCTTCTTTCATTATTTCTATTTCATTTTCATTTCCTCATGAGTTTTACTATAATGCAAACAAATAAAATAAAACTTTTTTGATAGTCAATATATTTCCATTGAAAATTATTTTTCTTAAAAAGAATTTTCCATGAAAATTGTTTATCGAACGAAACAAAGGAAGCCTTAATTCATTTTACCAACCTCGCGGAGTAAAGTTGATACAGTATATATGAAGGATTCTCTCTGTCATAAGGACCGGAGTATGGCCGACTTGTAAAGCCAAGTATGTTGAATTGTTGATTTGAGTGAGTTAAAATAGTGTTTAATAGTTTGAAATTTTATGATAAAATAAAAACATTTTTCAACTATTTTTATGGGATTTTCTTCAGGTACCCTGAGTTCTGCTTAATATTCATAACCCCCGATTTTTTAAATTCCTCAGGTACCCCTGACTTTTGAAAAAATGGTATGAAATGCCGTTACTAAGACGGGAAAACTAACATCGTTAGATCTATTTCCCTAATTCACCCCTAATATACTAAAATAACCACTAATTTCAAACCCCACTACAAACTCATCTCCTCTCCTTCTCTTCTTTCTCACGTTATCAGCTTGTTTATCAATGGAAGCAGTGAAATCTTGAAGCTTGGAATTATATCTCATTTCCTAGATTTCTTTTTTTTCAATGGCTTTTTAGTCTAATCTTTTCAATCATACTTCATTTCAATCTTCAAAACCCCATATACCAAACCCCATTTAAACCCAGAAAAAAATTCTGAAAAGTCTTGCATTTCCCCCCTTTTTTTTTGAACTTTTTGCTTTTCCAGTTTAAATTTGTGACCCGAAAAATTTCCAAAAACCCCATTAAATCCAGAAATAATTCTGAAAAAATCTTGCATTTCCCCCCTTTTGTTTGAATCTCTTGTTTCAGTGGAATACCAATTCTGGGCTCAAATTCGCTAAGGCTACCTTGCTATGTTGTGCACCGGGGTCGCAAGCACAACATCGAGCACCCTCACTACAAGAATCCGCGCTATACCGTCGGATTTTAACGACCGTCCTAAAAACGGTCGGAGAGAAAGCTTCCATTACCCCTTTGGGTAGGTCGCATTTTACCGACCGTTATTGCATTGTACCGACCGTTGTACGGTCGGTGATAGAGTCAAAATTTTTTATTGACTTCAAATCACATTACCGACCGCTACGTGGGATTAGCCGACCGTAGACGGTCGAAAATGGTTTTTCAAAAAAAAAAGGCAGACCAAATGGTCGTGGCTCGTGGGCCTCACAAGCACACAAACCGACTCATCTATTGACTCCTTTCTCTTCATTCCTTATTTTTCTCTCTCCTCTCATTACCATACTCCTTCTCTCACCTCCTCATTCACCATCCTTCTCTCCTCTCTTTCTTTCTCCCTTCTCTCACTTCCTCATTCACCAAGCCCTAGCCTCGCCGCCTCGCACATCCTTCGCCGCCGAGCCTTGTTGCGACCCCTACCGTGCCGCCGCCGAGCCTCTCTCTCCTCCCTTGCCGTCGCACCTACGAGCCGCCGCAGACTACGAACCGCCGAGCCCTAGATCTAGGTGGTTTTTATTTGTTTTATTTTCGTTTTTATTTTTTATCTATAGTTTTCTTTCTCTGATTTAGATTAGTTTTCTTTGTTTCTTTTCGTTTTTTCAAAACTTTTTTTTCCCTTTTCTTCTCTAAAATCAGATTGTTAGATCTTAATTTTTGTTTCAATTTCTGATAATTTTTTATTTCGATCTTTTGGGTGTTTTACTTAATTTGTCGAGTTTAGTTTGAATTTTTTATCTATTTCGATTCCTGAATTTTTTTTTAAAGAATTTTTTGGTGTGTTTTCGATTTTCTTTAAATTTGTTTTTCGATTTTTCAAATTTTTAAAATTCGAAAATCGATTTCTGGTTTTTTAAATTAAAAGTCTGATTTTCAATTTTTATTTTCTTGTAGATCTGGGGTTTCAAAAATTTTCAAAATTTTCATTTTTTTCTTGTTTTTTCTGATTTTTCGACTTCTCGTTGTTTCTTGAAAATTTTTTTGGTTGGTTCAAATTTTTTTGATTTTTACTGTTTTTTTGTTTTTTCGACTGTCTCCATTCTTCTGTTTTTTGATTTTTTTGTTCTTTATGTTTTTTCGTTTTATGTTTTTTCTGTGGATTGTTCACTTTTTGCAGTTTTTACACTGCATTAAGATCTGGGAAAATTAAAGGTGGTGCTATGTGTTGAAGAATTTAATTATTATTAGAAATTTTATATCTTCTATATCCTAATTATATGAAATATATGTATTTTATAGAAATGATTTTATTTTTATGTTATTGGGTTGAATTTTGATTTTGCCATTGTATCACGATATTATGAATATATTATCTTATTATTATTATTATTATTAGACTATCATCATTTTGTTTTTTTGTTATAATTGTTGGATTTGTTCATAGTGAGACAAGGACATGTCAGACAACATTTTTTTTTTAATTATTTACCAATACCGACGTTTACGGTCGGTTAAAAGTCAACAACCCTTAGTCGTGTTGACTTTACCGACCGCCAAACGTCGGAAATTAGGATTACGACCGTTGACGGCGGTAAAAGTCAACACACTAAGTTTTGACTTTACCACCGTAAACGGTCGTAATCCTGAGTTTGACTTGACTCTGCCCATATTGTGCGTCGGTATAAAACGGTCGTAAATATTTACGGACCGTCGAACGTCGGTAACCCTAAATTAGGAACCATATAATTCGACGCGTCGTTCACCGACGTTGACGGTCGGTAAACCTTTTTCGATCGTACTCCGGCGTATTTACCGACCGTTTTGGTTTGTTTGATCGTCGGTAACATTGTTTCTTGTGCCTAAGAGCGCGGCCCCTGAAGGACTTCAGGACCCTGCAAACACATTACAAGAGAAGCATGGCGTCAAGGCCTTTCCTGTGCAGGAAATGCAGCAAGCATTCGCAGTGAAAGCGATTGCGAGGACGCACGAAAAAACTGCCGGGAGGAGTGTCACTGTGTTGTGGGTCTGTTCAAGGGTATGGTTCGAATTCGAATTCGACAATGGTGCGAGAGAGAACCCAAACTTTCAATTGTTTTTGTTCACTTTTTTCTCAATTGTTAATATTCATTTTTTCCAATTTTTGGTTCAATATTATTTCGATCATTCTATTTTTCTCGAGTTTAATTTCTCGTTTGGAATTCCAGGCGTAATTTTGTGATTCCTTATTTTTTAGAATGTGTTTGATATCTATTTTTTTTTCAGATTTGTGTCAATTTTATCCTTGATATTCTATTTTTCTCAGTTTAATTTTTCTCGTTTGAATTCCAGCTTAATTTGGTTGTTCTTATTGTTTTAGATTGATTCATTTGCGTATTTTTTCCAGTTGAAGTTTCATATTCATTGATACGATTTTGGTTTGATGATGACTTGAATTTCTGGTTTTGAGGTGAAAAGAACGAAGGATGAAGTTGGGTCTTTTTTTTGGTGATAATTAAAGTGGTATCCAAGAGAAGAGAATGAATTATTGTTAAAGTTAGGTTTAATTGTCAAAAACTGAACACCGTTAGCTTTTCCATCCTAGTAAGTATTTCACTATTATTTTTGCAAACCTCGGGTACCTGAGAGGAATACAAAAAAAACCTCGGGGTACCTATGAATAATTAAGCAAACCTCAAGGGTACTGAGGAAAATCCCTATATTTTTATTATCTTGACTTTATCTTTTAAGTTTTGTTGAGATTTGAGAGTGCAAGGATCTAAGTGAATGGTTAAAACTTTCCTTCTATTTGAGAATTGTTAATCTTTCAATACTCTCTTGCCATACTTATACTCTCCTATCACTAAAGCTTATTATAGTCTGGTTTTGAAGATAAAAAACTTACATTTGAATTATAGACTTTATTCATAACTTATTTGAAATAATACTGAATAAATTGAAAAGAGAATTTTTGAATATCCCATTAGATGTCCCTATGCATATAACGATCTTGATAATGGAAGTCTCTATTCATAGGTATGCTCAATATTCAATTACTAGATTAATACCCGCGCGAGGATGCACGGTTTTTAAATGCACAAATGATAAAATACCGAATATAAGAAATTCTATATACTCTAAATAACATTCAAAATATAAAAAATAAATCGTTAACTACTTTGTATCTAGCAAAAAGAAACCAATAGGATAATAATTAATTTGAAGATTAAATTAGTTGCCGAATCATAAATGATGTTTGGGAGATTAAAAAACAATTCTAGAATATGTAATGTTTATTGACATTACATTTTGAAGTTGATCACTATGGAGTAACAGCTATAATTTTAATAATCTTCAAGCCCTTCAAAAAAAATGCATTAACTAGTATATGCTATCCAATTTGTAAAAACAAAAATTAAAGTAAAAAGTAAAATAAAATATACGGGTATTTAAAAAAAACTCTACTCTCAGACTCGTAAACTCTAACATTTTCAACTCTAATGGCCCGACTCAATTTTTTGTGTACTTAAAGAAAATGTTCCATACGAATACATTTTTATTATCGTTATTAAATTTTTTTTATTAAATGCTTGCACAATTTAGCTCATTAAATTAATTCTAATATATCTTTAATTGCATAAATGATTCAATCACTAAGTAAGCATGAACCCTTTGTTGGGTAATTGAATACAATATATGCAACTTATGTTCATATTGTATTGTTGTTTCTCAAAACTTGCGCAGTTGGCAATCTGGAAGTTGCACCACCACAAACGAATTATTAACTTTGGACTACATACTTTTCGATTTCCGTGTTATTCACTACACAAATAGTTTAGGAAGTGATTCTTACTTTGTAGTAGTTTTTAGAAATGTATTGAAATAAAAAAGTACATGACTTTTTTTTTGACAAGTAATAAAAAAAATGGACTTTGTTGAGGAACAAAACTGATATTAAATGATATCTGAAAAGCCTCAAATAAGAATTTTCATGAATAAATTTTTGAAGAGCATAAAGAGTCTAGTTTTATAGGTATTCAAATTGAATTTGTTCCATGCTGACAAATCAGTGTTGGGATAAGATGAAAAAAACTTAAATAAATAATAACACATTAGTGGATAATAAAATTTTAAGGTGGAAAAGTCGTAGAATAATTTTCGAGAATCAGGTGATTAAAATGGTAGGATCACATGAAGCTTATTTAGTTATAATCCTAATTTATTTAATAAAGGTTAAAAAAATTTGTAGTATTGGGCAAGAATCAGGAAACTTTTGGAGAGAGAAAATAGTAAAGCTGGGTTTTACTAGTTATTACTCGTACTATAAAAAGACAATTCTTAATATCCAAATTTGCACTTAATGTTTAAAATCTATGTATGTTACAATGAAGAAAAAAACTATCAAGTTTAATAAACAATCGAAAATAAAACATTTAATATAATAAGTTAAACATTCAAAAAAAATATTAATAACTTAAACCATTTTTTACAATGATATAGAAGAAAGTAACAACTAAAAAATAAAGAATTATTTTTTATTGAAATCTAGGAATTAATTATAAATAATATTACTATAAAAATACGTAGAGATAGAGGGAAGGTGAGAGGGAAATTGTGCATTGATTAAATTGATAATATAAATAAATAATAGATAATATTAACTTTGGATAAGTTAGAGAGGAGAGGGAGAGTTTGGAGGAAATTAAACATTTAGGAGGGAAAAAATATTTGTGCGGAATTGCTTTAGTTATATTAATAGATATAGGTCTGCTTCTTCACGTTATTTTACTGCATTTGAAACTTACATTATCTTATTGTTTCTTATCTGAACTTAACTTAACTTTATTTTCTGAACTGAACTATCTATTTTTCTTGATGTATTTGTGAGAGGAAAATAATAAGTATGTGTCTTTCACACTTATTTTTCTGAACTTGAACAGATAACAGACCGATAGAGTGAAACTTCATAAGTTGTTGTTTAGTCTAATTAGTAAACTTTTCTCATTGATTGAAACCACTGGAACTTTGCTCAGTCTTTAATGTTGCACCCTTGCACGCTACAATTTGTTGCTTTCATTACAAAATCTTACAATAATTTTTTTTTGTACATTGTACTAATTATCGGTAAAAAAGTATAAAATATACCCCACGAATTTAGACACATGCTTGGTCTCTATAATTTTTGACACATATGTAATGAAATTGAATGAATTGATTTAAACGAGCGTGAGAATTGACTAACTGATGTTTTAACTTTGAATTAATATTAATCTTGTTTAATAATTAACTATTAAATATTATTTAATCATTGAGATTATATATACAAATTATTATATATATTGAATTTAATATTAAACTATTTATCTTAGGATTATTATTTAACTTTAAAATTACTATTTCAATTAAATGTTTTTTAATATGTATTATGTTATTATCATCCAATTAAAATTATTCGTAATAATAATAATCAAATAACGAAGTTAACAACTATACTTATGATTATTCATCATTACCATTAATAAACAACATTAGTTAATAAAATAAGCGATTTTTCCCATATACCCTTGACTTTACAGCCTAAAATCCCATATACCCCCTGTTTTTAGAAACACCTCATATACCCCCACACGATTAAGAGTAATAACCGGAATACCCTAATGCACCCAAAATTTGTCTTAAATCTCTAACACCTGTATCCCTTAACCTCGCTTTATCCTCTAATCCCTTTCTCTCTCACTTTCTCTTCTTGTTCTCCTACTACCATACCTCCACCATAAACCAGTATACCACCACGCTTCTTCCTTCTTCCTATGAGCACAATACACAAGCATACCAAGTACTACCATTAATTGCTGTGGAAGTTCAGAGAGTCGTGCGCAACAAGTACTACTGCACTTCACGATGCCCACGAACATCGTGACTTATCAAAACACAGAGGATGTTCAGGACCACCGGCTGCTGTGCCCATCCTTATTATCGACTCCAACCACGCTCTTCTTGCCTCACCAGTAACTACTGTCATTGTAATTAGATTCGAATTTGAGTTTTCACCCAATAATTGAAATCAAACACCCTTTGATTCAATTTTAGATCAGAACACCCATTTCATTGAATCATTGATTGAAATATTCAACATCAACATAATAATAAATAAAAATGGTTCTGTTTATCTGCAAAGTCAAGCAACCATTGTCTCAGACTCAACAAAATTTCCAGATTATTAACACAAAAAAAATTTCAGATTTTTAACCACACAAAATATTCAGATTTTTTAACACAAAAGAAATCCAAATTTTTGAATCAATGGCTGATTTTAGATTATTAATATGGATTATGTAATGTTTCGGTTGAATTTGCTGAGTTAATGGTGATGAAAGAAAAAAAGTGGAAGAAGAAGACGCTACACGACCAGTGAGAGTAGCTTCTGCTGCGCTTCAGTGGTGGTGCATGCTTCTGTGTCGCCTTCTGCTCGTGGTCTTGCTTCTCTTCGTGGTGGTGCTGCCTGCTCGTGTGCTGTGCTTCTTGTCGTTGCTTTCTGCTTCGTTGCGGTGGTGCTGCTGCTTCAGTCAGAATTGGCGCTCGAGTTGAAGTTTCAACAATGGAGCAAAGGAGATATTAAGGTTAATTGTAGAATAATGGAGAAAAGGAATGAATTAAGGTGTGAATTATTAGTTTAATCCTAACGTATGTTAAAAACTTAACGATTTTTGGCCTACATTAATGGGTATTCAGGGCTATTTGTCTAATTGGGGGTATATGAGCGTTTCTAAAAACACAGGGAGTATAGGGTTATTAAGCTTAAAGTCGGGGTATATGGGGAACAATCCCTATAAATAATTAGTTGAATTGAAGTGAACGGAACTAAAATGAATGGAGCTTAATTGAACTGGATATGAAAATAGTTGAACGTAAACAGACCCTTAAAGGGCGTGATTGAATAACCCTAAGGCTAAGGTGACAACCCTTCTCATATTGGAAATTATTATTGGTGAAGAATACAATAAATTCTAGTTTAGTCTTATGTCTCTCTAATTTATTACCAAATATAATACTCGTAATATTTTTTTATAGGTATTAAAAAGGGTCACAACCCTCAAAGTGGTTCAATTATTTTCAAAAAAAAAATAAAAAAATAAAACCAAGTTTTAATTGGAAAAAAAGTGTTTGATGTATTAGTATTAGTAGGTTTTAGAATTTTTTTTTGCGATGAAGAAGCTACATTTAAAGAGTGGTATTTGATAGTATTTTGGAAGTAGATAAATTAGATGTAGCTTTTAGTTAGATCGGTTTGGAAAATATAAACTCAAATAAACGTTTGAGCCTTAAAATAAACGTTTCTCTTTTTTTTTTCTGCATCTTAAACTTCTCTAATTATTTTATCACTTTTACTTTACGCTTTCAGTTTTATACTTCGATCTCTCAAATCCAATAAAATTCTTTGAACCCTTTCTTCAATTTTTTTGAATTAATTTACAAAAAAAAAACGAATAAAGACTTTTTTAAAAAGTATTGACAATATAGTTAGAATATGGTAAAAAAAAAACTACTCGTAGTAGTATGGTGGTTCTATTTCATGTATAGTACACACTAAAATTGGTATAAATTAATAATAAAATAATTTGTATTTATTTTTTTAATTGAACTACAAAATTATATATTAAAAATAAAATATCAATCTCATGTTCAATAAATTCATCTCCATTTTGAGCGGATAAGTTTGACAGTAAGTTGTATTTGTGATTCGATTATCTTATTTCACAAGAACAAATATTTGATGCAGCAAATCAATTTTATCAATTTTGTCCAAGGTTCGGCGTGGCAACCTCCTGATGATGGAGTGTACAAACGGACAAACCGAATGGCCTCTGTTTATGAGGTTCGATGGTTGGGATGTAGTAAAGATGATGCTAGTGATGTCCTACTTGCTTGCTGATAGCGTGTAGCATGAATGTGCGGAGACAATTTGACCCTTAGATTTGCTTTTTTTGGATCTCGTTCTTGAGTCTATTGTGCTAATCAGCACTTCCGTTAAGCTCGAGTAGGATCCAGACTAGCTCGTAGTTTGATTTAGAGATGTATAGGCTTCTATATTAATAATTGTATTCCTTTGCTGTTCTCTTTTGTGAGACGTGAACAGAAAACCATAGCTCATAACTTAGCTCGTATTAGCTGTTCGGTTTAACGACCGAGTAGTTGGGATGAATAAGTTCCTCTTGAGGTCCTTCCTTTTGTAATTGCGGACGTATAAGTAATAATCAAGTGTTTGCCATAAAAAATTTTTTGTCCAAAATACTTTACAACTTTCGAAAAAACTGACTTTTTTTCATTCTAGACAAAACTACTTGACATTGGCATTTGTCCAGGTGTTGACCACCTATTTTGGCTTATGACCTCAATTTTCAACCGGTACTTTATTTTTTCGCAATTGAATTGACCATTACTCTTTCCCTTTAAATCTCAAAAATCATTGAAAGTCACACAATCGAGGCAATCTCGTACCGTTGCAGATTAATTTGATCATTTTTTTTTCGAATTCCACCCTCAAATTCGACCATAAAGACAAAAAGTACCCG
>SNQN01000540.1:31690-52688 GCA_008642245.1 Bassia scoparia
TAAGGCTTTCTCTTCGTACCTTCCATCGGACTAAAATATAGTTTATGATGAGTGAGGAATCACCATATACCCGCAATCTCTTAACATTAAATGCAACGGCGGGCAMCAATCCCAGAATACAAGCTTCGTAKTCTGCGACATTGTTAGTGACGTCGAAGTCGAGCTTGACGGAAATTGGGGTGTGCTCCTCTTATGGCGAGATTAGAAGCAGTCCAACTCCACATCCTTTTTTATTAGATGCACCATCGAAGTATAATGTGCAATTGTCTTCCTCAGTCATTATTAGTTCCTCGTCTGGAAAGTCAAAGTCCTCAAGAAGGACTTCATTTGGAGAGTCTACTAAGAATTCGGAGAAAATACGACCTTTGAAGGCTTTTTGAGGCACGAACTTAAGGTAAAATTCGGCAAGCATAACCATCCATCTAGACATGCATCCATTGWCTYCTYGCTTTTTAAACAGGTATTTCAGAGGATCCTCTTTGCATACGATGTGTAGGGTATGTGTCAACAAGTAATGTCGAAGCTTTCGCAATGCCCACACTAAAGCCAAGTATAGTTTCTCTAGGACAGAGTATCGTTCCTCGTATGAAGGAACTTCTTGCTGAGGTAGTAGATAGCATTTTCCTTGCTGTTGATTTCTTGAGCGAGCATTGCCCTAGCGGTGGTGATTGTTGATGTAAGATAGAGACGTAATGAATGCCCATGGCTAGTGGGAGCTAACACAGGAGGATTAGTGAACTATTCCTTGATCCTGTCAAAAGCTTGTTGGTAGCTATCATCCCATTTCTTGGGTGCACTTTTCTTCAGTTTTTGGAAGATGGGTTCATAGACCATCGTGAGCTTGGATATGAACCTGCTAATGTACTGGAGTCAAACCATGAACCCTCGGATCTCCTTTTCATTTTGTGATGGCCTAAGTGACATGATTTCTTTGATCTTTGTTGGATCAATCACGATGCCTCAAGAGAAGATGATAAAACCTAGGAGCTTGCCTYAAGTGACTCCGAATGCACACTTTTGTGGGTTGAGACGCATATTGAATTGTCGGAGTCTTTGGAAGAACTTCCTTGATGTAAGGGTATGTCCTTCGCGATCCTTTGACTTGACGATCATATCGTCGGTATAGACCTCTACTTATTTGTGTATCATGCATGTCATGAAGCAGAGTAGTGACAGCTCGTTGGTTTGTGGRGCCTGCATTTTTAAGWACAAAAGGCATCACAGTATAGCAATAGCCCCCACGGAGTGGTGAAGGTTTTCTTTTCCATGTCTTCTTTMGCCATTTTGACTTGGTTGTACCCCGCATACCCATCCATGAACGAGAACAAGGCATGATRTACTGTGTGTTAGTGGGAAGTRGTCCTTKGGCAAAAACATCCCGAAATTATTTTAACATTGTAACAAGTTCATCCCTTGCTTGTGGACTCAGTGTCAGACCAATCTYTATGTCCCGCGGCGTGTCGTTGTCGGAGATGTCTACCTTTTTTGTTTGCTCGATGACGGAAGTTTTCTTTTTGTGCTCTTCCATTGCCTTTATTAACTCATTGTTGTTTTGTTTGTTTGCGAGCTATGAATTTAAGCAATCATAAGAAGGAAAAGAGGAGTAAGCAAAAAGGAGCATGTTATTAAACTCTGAAGAGAGTACAGATAAGTTTGTCTCCGTAGAGACTTGATTGACAAGGGAAATGGGGATACTAGGCGTCTTGACAGACTCAGGAGGACACTCCCTAGGACTAGCTATCCTAACTTCTACGATCCTAGGCTCAAACTCGGTCTCAGATTTGGAATCTTCGAACATTGGTCCTTCGCCCATGGTGCACTTGATGACCTTGCCTCGTGGAGTAGTTATCTTCACGGTTTTGCGCCAATCGTGAACCAAACCTTTGTTTGGTGTGATGAGAGTTGTGGGGTCGAATGCTTTCTTTTTCATGCATTGAAAACCTCTTGTTCAGCTGGAGGGGTGATTTCTTGGCCAAACAGGAGTCCTAGACCTTGTGTTGATTGATGGAGTGTTGCTTGAAAACCGTGGAACAAACCTTGTGTCTATGAGCTCAAACTGTTGGTGACTACCTGTTTGCACATGGACCAAAAGAAAGTTCCATGTCGAATTAACCTGTGATGGCAATGCATGTGTCTTAAGGGTGATCATTCCCTTGCCTATTGACTGACTCAAAAATGTAGCAGTCGTCATGAACGTCAGAAATTTGCCTTTCGTCTCTTATTTTCATTTTAAACTTTTTTATTCTTTCGTTTTTTTTTTTGTTTTTTTAAAGACGAAGTTCAAAGGTCCGTTTACAAATGCATGACTCAACAAAGACGCAACACCTAATGATTCTAGTTTACAACCACTTTGACATTACGACGCCTAAGGAATGATCACCTTGCTATATGAGGACTACTACATGACTCAATGACTTGTTTTTATGCATGCAAAGCTAAGGTCCTTAGTATAAAAGCATGTAGCACGTTGTCACGTTAGCATGATCCCTATATGCAAAAGAAAAACAAAAAGTCCAGCCACCTATAGTAAGTTGCTATTTATCGAAGAGGTCAGTCCGGGTGTCCAAGAGGGTCTCGTGACTAGGCTCAGAACGGTCCCTAACACATCTAGCCCGTTGTGATGATCAAAGGAGGTCTAAACCATTACGGCTTTGTGGGTCATGCAGCCGCGCGTCATGGTGGATGGGCATCAAGCTTTAGAGTTGGTTAATAGGTAGTGCACCAGCTCCAATCTTAACTGAGCCCCGGTCTTATCTAAATGTAGAAAACACTTAAATGAGACGTGATGACTAGAAAACGGAAACTTAGTGCCAACGATATAAGTTTCGTGTAATGCAGGATGCCTAAACACAATGCCATCTTAAGGACGCTGAAATCGCATAACAATCGAGATATATGCCACCACATCACTAAAGGTAATAGCTTTAGTGAAGTCCCCAGTGAATCACCAGAAAACGTACGGGCGCCGGGGCGTCACCAAGCTGGATTGGTCCGGTCCCTCTGCTCCGGGGTAGATTAAGGGCGGTTCGACATGTTTGCTAGAAAATGAATCTCGCCTTTTGCATATTGTGAGTATGCCTTGAGTTGTGTGTTTATACTCGAAATGTGTAAAGGAAGTCGCCACGCACTTCTTTGGGAAACTGCGGAACCGTTTTACACATTGCTTATAATTGCATAAAGCAAGGCGAAGGACCTATGTCTGGTAGCACCTAAGGTCTGGATTAGGGGACAAGGTATGGGTGAAGTTGTGCACAAACACCCCTCTGCGTCTTGCGGCCCTTACTCAGTTATTGCGAGCTTATTGTCCAAAAGACAACAACAAACAGGTTTTTGTTTAAACCCTAAGCATGTAAACTTACTAGGCGGGTAAATTAACAGAATACTATACAAATAGTGTCTAGTTTTTTGTGGCATGTGTTGTTTAATTTCGTTAATTTAAGGAGCCTAATGCCAGATTTCCATAGTTATCTTATTAGGCATGAGAACACGAAATTTCTGATCTTTGTTAGAGCTTATTACAGGTGTGAGACACGCATACAAGAACTCGTGCAAGGAATTAAAAGTTATGCCTTAAGGTTGCTTTTAGTTRGAATTGCCTAGTTGTTTGTTAGTCAATATTACATGCAAAGTTACATAAAAAGTCGAATCTTTAAACAAGCATGCAAAAGGGGGTTTAGAATTGAGACGTTGGCCTCAAACGTACCTCGCAACGCGATGTCGAAGACCAAGGACGTAGCTTCGGACCCTTAGGAACCCTTGTCGAGCCTTAGAACCCTTGAAACCTCTTATATCTAATGCAGAAGAATTTTTTTAACGTGTTTGAATTTGTTTATGTGTATGAGAGACTATTTGAGTGAGAGAGAGAGAGAGAGAGTTTGGACGTGAGAGAGAGAGAAGTGTATAGACCGTCCAAAAATTTTTAAGCGTGCCAAAAAAGTTTTTGATGAACGACGGGGTATCTCGTATTTATAGGCAAGGGCTGAAATCGAACCAAAAAGTTAAGGAACTGGGCGTAATTACGCCCAAGATTGGGCGCAGGCCGATTTGTCTTGCCTTAAATAGGAAGATCGTAATGAAATAAAATCATGATAAAATCAAATAAAATATGCACGTGATTTTATACGATTGCAGCTGATTATATTGCGATTCTCGGGATATTTGGCTTCCTCGGGACGCTTGTCTCGAGGCAAAATATCCCAGGGTGGCCCGCTTTGCTCTGTTTTGTGTTTTTGTTTAAAAAATTCGTTAATATTAAACCAAAAATCGAAAAATTATGGACAAAATATCTAAAAATTCCTTGTTWAATGTAATATTTTTTGTTAAAATTTCCTAAATTTTGGAGCTGTTTTGATAATTAAATTAATTATTACATAATTAATTAAATTGTAGGGAACTCCGAAAAAACACAAAATGCTTAGAAAAATTTGGGAAAATCCTAAAAAATTATAGAAAAATGTCTAAAAATAAGTAAAATTATTTGAAAATTAAAACTTACTCGTTGAGGTGCTAAGTGCCAAGAAGAGGTGCTCGGTATAAGGGAACTTGCCTTTTTTAGGGTCTATCAGGGTCCTAACTCTCTCAATTTGACTCATGTGTTGCGAGGGGTGTCTTATCATTGGTCATCTTGGGCTAGCGACAAATGTAGGTATCTACATGTATAATTTGGGRGGTGACTTTTGTTTTGCTAGAATTGAATTCTTGTTTTTGCATAATGTGAGTATGCCTGMAGTTGTGTGACTCATACTCGAAACAAGTGGAGGAAGTCGCCACCGCACTTCTTTRAGGAAGCTATAAAACTCGGTTTAAGCCTTGTCTATAATTGCACAAATTAAAGCAAGGCGAAGGACTCCATAGTTTTGTCATGCACAAAAAGTCAAGGATTAGGAGACAAGGTTAAACCCCCCCCCCCGCATCTAGTAGCCTCTACTCGGTCATTATGAGTTCATTGTCCAAAAGACAACAACAAACATATTTCCGTGTCAACCCTAAGCATGCAAGTTACTATGTGGTTTGTTTAACAGAAATAGATGAATACATTGTCTAGTTTGTTGTGACATGTGTTGTTAATTCCATGTTGCGAGTACCTAATGACGGTTGTCCATTGTTTATATTATTAGGTGTGAGAACATTAAATTTTTTAGTCTTGTTTTAGACATATTGAGGGTGAAACACAAGAATTGAGACATTGGCCTTAAACTTACCTTACACCATGTCTTCATAGATCAAGGATGGAACTTCGGACCCTTAAGAACCCTTGTAGTACCAATAGAACCCTATTTCAAACCTTAGAGCTAATGTATGAATATGTTTTAATGTATTAGGATGTGTTTTTGTGAAAGAATTTGGAGAGATAAGCAGATGTTCTAGTGGGGGAGAGAGAAGAACGACAGGAAGGACGAGATAAGAAAGAGAGGAAGAAGACGAGAGAGAGAGTGAAGTGACAAGTGAGGATCGTCCACCATTCAGCCCACAATTTGTTAAATGAGTCGAGGGGGTGCTTATTTATAGCAAGATGCAAATAAGGTAAGTACACTTGGCGCAATAGTGCCCAAGTGAATGTAACTTGGGCGCTACAGCTCCCAATTGTGCGTGACCTTGGCGCTATAGCGCCCAGGTTACCTTCCTGATTTGCGAGATATTCTTGGCTTTTTTTCCCTTATGTGTATGAGGAAGCTATTTGAAAATCGTATCTAATATATGACGCGTGATTTAAATGATTGCGGAATATTTGATTTGATCCTCTTGATATTTGCTTCCACGGAACTCTTGTGACGTGGCGAAATATCCCGAGACTCCCCGTTTTGCTCGGTTTTTCATTTGCTTAAGAAATTCATAACTCTTTCTCTACATGTGTGAAAAACTATGGAAAAATATGTTAAACATTCCTTGTAAAATATAGTATTTTGGGCTAAAATTTCGTACTTTTTAGAGTTGTTTTCATTATTTAAATAATTATTTCAAAATTACTTAAATTGACGGAAACTCCAAAAAATAACAAAAAGCTTAGAAAATAATTCCCGAAAAATTCTACAAAATGTTTAAAAATATTTAAATATCATTTAAAATTAAAACTCATTTTTAGGGGCGCTAAGTGTTGAAAAATGATCAGTTGTAGGGAACTTTCTTTTTTTTTAGGGCGTGTAGTTCTAACTTTCTCGATTTGACTTGTGTTTGCAATGGGTGTCTTATCGTTTGCCTCTTGCTAGGGACAAATGTAGTTATCTACAGAAGCCCCACATTGTTGAGTTTAGAGAGCTTCTAAACGAAAGCCAAAAAACTCAGCACTTGCAAAACAAATGCGTTAGTGTTACTTGCACCGCCGCGGTTGCTTGCTAGCTTGTCTCTGGATCGTGGTTGCTTGCTTGCTTGTCTGTATTCTCGTGTCTTTGTTTCATTTGCACCTAGGTTCTGTCTTCATACGGAATTTTGTGAGGTGCTCTGTAGGTTTGCTTTTGTTTGTTTGCTTAGATGCTTTTGCTAGGATGTCTAATTTCGCTTTTGTACGTCCGCCTTGATGCTTCCGTTTAGGTTTCTTTTTGTTGTTCGTCTTCATGCTTTTGTTAAGACTTCCTGGGGTTTAGTATTTTCATGTCCGCTCCGATACTTACATTAGGACTTCATGAGGAATTGTTGATGTGGTGTCCATATAAATACCTCCGTTTAGACGTTCTAGAAAATGAGCGGTGGCGTCTGTATCGATGCCTCCGTTTTGACTTATTGGGAAATGATGTTGGTGCATACCGATGCGGCCGTTTGGACTTGGGAAGTGATGAGTTATTGTCAGTATCAATCCCTCCGTTGGACTGATGTGAAGATGTTGCTTTGTCTGTAGTGATGCCGACGTTAGGCTTTCTAAAGATAGTGATTTTAATGTCCGTAACGATGCCGCGTTAGGAATCGATACTTGTGCCTTCATCAACGCTTGAGAATCGAGCCTTTATCACTACTACAAAAAAGAGCAAAGAAACCGTAAAAAGGGGCAACGAGATCGCATAACAACGAGATCGTTTAGTAATTGCGGTTCTCTCAAGCGACCAAATAGACGTTTTTTTAAAACTAGTGTCTTAAAATACAACATAAGAGATCGTATCTAACATAAAGCGGTCTCTTAGGTATATCAAAGAGCTCGCTTTTTGTGTCAGATGCGGTCTCTTTGATTGCGTAAGAGACCGGGTTTAAATAACCAGTGTCATGTTATATATAATTAAAAAAAAAAGTAAATGCCTGCTACGTTGCAGGCGTACTTTCCTTTTGTTCGCTAATAAAAAACTCTAAACACCATATATACGAAATAAAATATATACAGAGAAAATATGATTATCTCATTTAATCATGATATTATTATTTTTTGGAAAAGAAAATTTACAATCATTGTAAATAAGAAGTATATTCTTAAATTAACACCTCTTTTGCATTACATGATAAATCTTTTCTAATGTTCCTCACGACCGTTCACTTCTATGCATAACCATTCGAAGTCCTCATCCATGCGAATACCTAATTTCTACAACAATATCAATTAGTTAGAAGTATAAAGTTAAATTGAACACCAACAAAAGAGAAGAATCCATTTTAGCAGAATCATCAATTCTAAAAAAATTAAAAGAAATACAATTACTCAATTCAATCCAATCGACAAACTCAACAGTAACTATAAACCAATGACCATAAACTGATTTGGCACAAATATATATATCATATAATTAAAACATAGACACCATATCATCATCACAAACCAAATTATTAAACTTAATATTGCACTAATAACGACAAACCAATTAATTAATAATCACCGTAAAAAGGAAAGAAAACAAACCATATCAAATGCTGGCAATTCACAAGCAATTTTTTGGTAAAAATCAAAAAACTAAAACAACTATCAAAAACAAAAAAACAAATCGGGAAAAATAATCGAAAACAATTTGGAAAGAAAACCGAAATCAGATCGGAAGAAAAAAACATAATAGTATATCAATAACCAAAAAACGAAAACAAAAGAAAAATCCGTAAACGAAAACCTAGAAAATATAAAACTTAAGTATGAAAATCCAATATCAAATGAAAATCACAGGAAAAATTATTAAAAAAAACCGAAGAACAAAATTAAAAATAAAAAATCCCAAAATTTGAAAATGAAATAGAAATGCATAGATTGAACGAAAACGAAAAAGAAAACCTAAATATGAACAATATTTTAAGAAAATTCGAGGAAAACAAATCAATGACAAGGAAAAAAAATCCAAAGATCAGTACTTAGATCTATAAAATCTAAGAAAAAGAAATTAACTAAAAACAAAAAAAATTTATAAGAAACTTACCTGCAAAATTTCCTACTGTTGAGCAAAGTAATCGAAGTCCGTTTTCAATGAAAATCGACCAAAGCAATCAAAGTTCTTTTTTATCGAAATCGATCAGCGAAGAAATGGGTTTTAAATTTTAAACAATGAAAAAAATCAGCAATATGAAGCTCTAGAGCAAAGAACGAATGAAAATCGAGTGAAATAATTGAGTAAAGATCTTACGAACTAGAAAATAGAAGAGGGAAGAGAATTGATGAAGAAGAAACTTGTGTTTGTGTGAGAAGATATAAAAGAAAGGAGAGAGGCAGCGTAATGTTTGATGAAAAAGAAATGGATATAATTGAATCTGATGAAAAGCGTGATATAATTGAGGCAGCCTCAGTGCATTACAGTTGTTAAATGGGCTATGGGCCTCCTATTTAAAAACAAGTATAAAATGGACAAGAGACCGATTTGGATATGTCGTGTCTTTTATATTGATCTAAGAGACCGATTTATTCATATAAGCGGTTTCTTAGCTTAAGAGATCGGTGAAATAAGTTAACTAGTTTCTTAAAAATGGTGATTTTGCCCATTTTTGTAGTAGTGTATCCCTTTTCGGCTAGTTGTTCGGGAAAATWTGAGTGAAGATAACTCATGTATAGCCACGATCGCGTATAGCGAATYTCTTTTTGCTGGTGTTGATGCCTTTTCCTTGATTTGATGATGAACGTCGTGTATAGCCACATTTGCGTACATCAATGTCTTTTTTGTTGTTGCTTCAACTTACGTTGGGTATAACAACAATCGGGCTATTGCTTGGACTTCAAATGCTTGCTAGGGATGGCGTTGCTTTGACTAGGAATCTTTGATTTGACTTTGACTTGTATTTTGAATTTCTCTTGTAGATGGCTATTGCTTCATCTTAATTTACTACTTGCTTGTGATTTGTTATAGCTTTGTTGGTGCATTTGCGTCGTTATTTGACTTTCGGGCCCATTTCGCTTGCTAAGGGGCATTTTAGTCATTGTGAATGACTTTGAATCTTGGTTGGAACTCCCGGGAAGTACCAAAGACCTTTAAATGTAACGGGCTTTGCGCGTACAAGTGGGCCCACGAAGAAATGGCTCGAAAATCGAGCCAAAAATAAGCCAAAGCTGGGCGCAATTACGCCTAGCATTCAGCCTATTTTGCTGATTTCATTGCTTATTTTTGCCACTTTTGCTTCATTTGTCATTTGCTCTTTGCTTTGTCTGTTGCAAACACTCTCCAAACTATATTGTTGCTTGCGAGAATTGCTTGGAAAGGCTTCTTTTGCTCATCAAATTCCAAATTCATGTATGTTTAATTTGGTAATTTAAACTTGAAATGCACTCATAAGTTACAATTTATGATTCAAAATCATGCCATTTGAAAAATGCCTTGTCAATTTGTGCAATTGAATTTCGGCTTTCTCCCATGGTTGTGTATGTCCAAAATTGATGAATGCCATTGTTTATCATATTCATGTATTTTGGAGTCTTTTTCAACTTTTTTCATCAAATTTAGTGCAAATTTGAATTAGTTATGAACTTGTAAGCTTACTACTTGAAGAAGATGAATATTACACTATAAGAAAGTGAGTTATATAACGACGCATTTGCTGCAACGCTTTTAATATAGGGTCACACAAGAAATTACGCACGGAGAAGAAAATGCATAGAAGGACACTTTGGAAGGTCAATATTAATTTTGACTATTAAAAATGTCATAATATAGACTAATATCACATGCAAATCACAAGTATGTGACAATTTTAGTATATTTTTAGATTTTAGAAATAAAAATAAATTTATTTTGCCGGCTAATSTTGCTCCACTATTATACTGGGCTACTCGYAAGAGAACTGGTATTCTTCATTAGTTCATTATTATGAAACAAAACATGCTCTAGACTTCATCACCTTCAATTCAATCAACAATGGCATGCATGAACACAACAAGAAAAAGAGGCACGTGCGACCGACATTAGCCACCGAATTTTCAGGTCAAAGGCTAACACAATTTAGCGACCGATTTCGGTCGCTAACGTCGGTCTCTTTTTTTTAGTTGCAAAAAAAAACATTACGACCGAAAATCGGTCCTAAAAGTTTAGCGACCGAATTTGCGACCGATTTTTTCTCAAGAAAAACCTCCAAAATTAGAGGGAAAGGCAATTAGCGACCGAAAGTCAGTCGCTAATTGCCTTTCCCCTCCAAAAAAAAGCACATTAGCACCGAAAATCAGTCGCTAAATTATATTTCCCTCTAAAAAAATGCATGGAAATTGAATTTAGCGACGGATTTGCGGCGCTTAATGTGCTTTTTTGCTGTTTTTTTAATCGTGGATATTCAACCTATTTTTTTGCGTAAATGTAATAAAAAAATTATATATATCCACTGACCATTCCTGGACTCAAGATCTCTTAAACATCAGGGTATTGTTGTTTGTTGATATTGATGCACCAACCATGAACCAGTGTAGCAAAAGAATTTCATCGACAGTCAACTAATTGTTTGGATCTATTTGCAACTGACAGATGGAAAGCAGCATTAAGCTCTTAGCGACTTTGCTACTTTGTTGTCTCTAAAAGACTAACCCTCAGCCCACATTATACCTCCCAAATCCAAGTATCAAACATAACCAAGTAACCAGCTGCACACATTTCAAAACATAAGGCAGGTACACGATTGCCTCGCCATCATCTAAGTCTAGCAAGAAAAACTAACTACGCCAAAGAAGTTATTCCCTCTACCTGCTCTATCGTTACACAAAACACATACATCTTGGAGACACATTTATCAAAAATCTGACTATGTAGTCATTGGTGTCAAGCCTCTAAACAAGCTATCCCCTTAAGAAAACCTTTACTAGAGTCCTCAGACTGAACAGGTACCTAAACATATGAATTTTCTTCCTCAAATTACATAAGCAGATTCTAGAATTAACAAGAAATGTAGTAAGTGTAGTCTAGTAAAACAGAAACAAACGACAAAGTGTCCTGGACTTGCACAGAGGAGATAGCAAAAGAAACAATATTACGGTTGATGAAATCAACAACACAATCCTGAACAAGGAAGTCAACAATCCAGTATGCTGCTCACACTGCAATAAGTAGAGCACACTTGCATTATCAACCAACATGAATACATCAATTATAAAATCAAAATAGATGAATAATGTTTCAAGACATAAAATCAAATAATCAGAAACGAACAACAATAAGTCCTCAGATCTTGTAATATTACCAGCATGAAGTTGCATAAGTATCTGACCCAGACACTTGAAAGGGCCATGTATGACCCCAATTAGTTTCATTCCCTGTATTTCTGCAACCAGCAGGAGACAGAGGATGGCTCCTCCTGCATGGCTGCAATAGCTGAGGCAGATGCCAAACGTACCTAGTGAGCAACATGATAATAAATTGTTTCAACAGCATATTGGAATAGTGAATATAGTTAAAGTTCAGAGAACAATATGAACCCTGACAAGCTAGTAGAGAAAGGCAAGAACCATATAGGTACTCAGGGCAAAAACAAGAAAAAAAGCAATAAGGTTGAGGGCAAAAATTAGCAATTTCTATGAGAGTTACATTATATCAATCGAAGCAACAATACTTCAAGAATGGATCAAATACAAGAAGTCATCAGAGTCGCCTCATAACTCCTGCCAATAAGTAAGAAATACCTTAATGAAAAGATCAAACAACTCAAAGATAAAGCAATTATATTAGAACAGTGTTATTGTACACTCTTATTATGACTGCTAAGAAAAGGAAGTAGAAGCAAACATATCAAACTTTGTGATGCAAACAGATACCAACATGAATAAAAAAAACTCATAAAAAAAAAAGAAACAAACTATCATTATAAGTATATATATTGGCAGACAACAGACAAATACAAGCAAAGAGAGAGACCACAATGTTCACCTTGGTTGAAGTACATCATTAGTTGGCAATAGCATCGTCCACTGGGCAATAAAAGCTTTGGATCAGCTTCGCACAGATCCTAAATAACATGGAGCAAATGTAGTCAACATTTAGACAATGATAAGTTATATATTTATTTATATAAATCACAAGCTCTATAATAATCTGCAAAAATAAATAAATAAATGAATTGAAATTTTCTTTTACCTTATGGTTCTTTTTTCTACAATTCACAATAACCCTCACAGAAAAAATCATCTAACTTTCATAGGAAGGGAAATCTTAAAAGAAATTGTTTCGTTACATCTATTCTAAACAGGCTACAAGATTAGATACTTCCCTTTTTTCGAAAATGCAACATTTCCTTCGATGAATGTGCTTAATTAATATCAACATATCTTTAATTGGCATTGGACATTACTTCACTTGGTTTTTCTCCTTTTTAACTTCCATAGAAGAATTCCCAAAAACTCCCTAGATCCCCTAAAGTTTGTAATCATAGTCGAACAGAGGAAGTTTATCAAGAACAAAACTTCGCATGGCATTCATTGTTTATGGAGACAATAATAAACCAAATTTTTAAAGGCCAGAACAAAGTTAAACATGTACCACTTTTTTTAAATGTCCTTAAGCTTAGTCTGTATACTACTTTAGGTTAAAAAACGTCTTTTAGTACCACTCCGACACTCTCTCCTATGCCCCATCATGTTTCGTAACAATCAGCTTAATTAATTAGTCAATAAATCAAAACATCATTTAAATCAGTAAATATTTAATACAGAGTCTCGATGAGTGAAAGCAAGTTTTAGTAGTACAATTGGACCTATACTCAATAAAATTCCAATCAGTTACAATTAGGTAAAGAGTTGTTCTCTATATGGCAGTGCCCACTTAAATAAACTAAAAGTGCCCACTTTAATTAAACCCTAACTTTAAATTCATAATCTCAATTAAACAATCCAAAACGAAATCCAGCTTTAATAATATAATCAAAACATGATTAAAACTAATATTTTATGCAAATTCATCAAATAAAATTGATTAGAAATCAATTTGGAGGTTTAGGGTTATACCTTAAGAATTGGGCACAAAGGAACAAAGAAGAGGAGAGAGAAAGACGGCTGGTGGTTGAGGAGACGCGACGCCGTCCTGCTGCTGCTGCCGCCTTACGCCGCCGCAGTTGGCAGTGGTGGTGGCCATGCTATTGCTCGGCGAAGGAGACACAGGAGAGAAAGAGAAGATGAGAAGGAAGAGAGAAAAGGAGAGAAAAGGAGAGGGAAGAAAGAGGAGGGACGCCGGAGGTCGGAGGGACTCCGGATAGTCGCCGGGAGGACGCGAGAGGGAGGAATGAGAGTGGAGTGTGTCGAGTGAATTTTTGGGGGTTTTGGAATTTTTGGTTTTGTCGAGTGAGAGGAGGGAGAGTAGAGTGCGAGTGTTTTGGGAGTTTTTAATTTTCTATGAATTTTGTTATTATTTTTTAAAAATGTATTAGCGACCGACGTATTGGTCGCTAATAGCGACCGATACGTCGGTCGCTAATTGTTTTTAAGAGTCAAAACACAAACCGCCAATGTGTTTCCTTAACGACCGATTAAACGGTCGCTAATAAGCTTTTTAGCGACCGATTATTATTGTCACTAATTTTGGCGACCGAATAATCGTTGCTAACCGTCGCAATAGCGACCGACTAAAATTTCGGTCGCAAAAGCGGTTGCCCGAGACGAATTTCTAGTAGTGCAAATCCCTTTCCAAGGCCCACAATTAATTGTACCACGACAACAATAACAATTTCCTTTTCATTATTTAATTTATAGCAACAATTAGGTTATTGACTGATTTCTATTTCAAAATCCAATTGGAGTTCAATTTCGATTCTAAATCGATCAGGAAGGGTTTTCTAATTATAATTTAAATTTTGATCAAGAACAAATTACTTCAATTCTCTGCAAACCTTAGGTATGAATTCTCTTTCCCTTCTATCTTAAGTTTAAATTTCAGCATATTTAATGAGTTGAATCTGGTTCGAATTAGGGCTAAATTTTTTCAAAAAATCTTTTTCAAATAAGCTTTAGAATGGTTTGAATTTTTTGATTCAAAATATATTAGAAGAAGGTTAATGAAATTAAATTCCTTTACTTTTTATTGTTCAAGAGGGTTTAAATGATCTTCGATTTTWSTGGGGGGTTTAGGTGCTYGTGCTAGGTTGTTTTAGGTGGCGGTAGTGGGTTTTTAGGTTCGAATTGCTGGGTTTGTGTGGGGGGTTTTGTTTATGTTTGTCTCTCTTTCGCATTTGTGTTTAGGATTTCGTATCTTAATTATTTGGTATGTTTGTCTTTTCTAATTTTGAATTTTACAAGTGAATTTTGCACTCCTTGATTTTAGTTTAATTTTAAGTTATGTTGATAAGATTATGGATGGCATAATGGTTTTCGACCACCATTCTAATCATACTCACTTTACCTCTTGAACCTCTGTAAAAACTGATTATAAATCTTTTAAGACCTCTGATATTGATGCTTAGAACACAAAAATGAAAGCGTGGAGCTCCWTGCAAGGACCCTCAATGATGTCTTTATTTCTTATAATATATATGCTCGATCTATGCCGTTACCTGCCTACTTGAAAGCTAGAAAGTTACTGAAATTTTTTGTTACACTTTAGCTCTTATCTAAGTGACATTAGAATTTAGATTGCAGGAAAGTGCAGCCCAATAATTAATGACATTCATGATGCATTTAACTAACTGCCAAGTAAACTAGATTAGAGATTGCAATATTGATGAGGATGCAATAGGACGTTCAAAAGATTATCCAAGGGTCGTTTATATCATTCATAATTATAATTTCAAGCTCCTAACTTGTGGGAAAGAAAGATGGAAAAATTGGAATACACTAGGAAAACCTGGAATTTTCGATCAAGTGAAGATATCTGGAAAGATCTGGTTGGAAGGATTAATTATGTTGTATTTTATTTTATTTATTTAGTTCGAATTATTATAGATTAGATTTAGTTGTTAGGATATTTATTAGTTTGTTTCACATGGCTTCTTATATAATTCCTCTCTGCAATTTTTGTTTTTTCTTGTTTACAATCTTGCCTAATGAGTATTTCTTGTAGCTTAGGAATTCTAGGGATCCCAACTATAATTTCTTAAATGCCAAAAATGATAGTAATCACCTCTTTCAATAATCCTTTGTCCCTATAATTGTGGTTTCTCAAATCTTACTTGGTTTTGAGATTTGCTAAGCTAATTTCCTAAGCTAAGATGATTCCAACTAATGGATGACTTGCAAGTTTTATCAGAGTTGGATGACTTGGGAGATTATTCCAACTAATTTGCTAAGTTAAGATCACAATTGCTTTCATATTTGATAGAGGACCGGATAAAGATTTTGATTAGGCATTGAAATCCATTATATAAGTTGTAGGCAAACTAATATTCCTAAGTGCATTGGCATTGAATCACATTATTAGTTGGACAAACACTAGTTCCCTAAGTGCTTTTTGATAGTACTAATCTTCAACCCTTTAAATAATTCTTTAGTTTACTCTAGTTTTAGCAACTTTCAATCAAAAACTTGTTTTCATACCCCCAACTTGTTGACTAAACTCAAACATTCTCTCCCTATGCGCTTCGTTGGGTTCGACCCTTGCTTGCTCACTACACTAGTTTGTAGTTGAGAGAGTTCGGTTTCTAATAAATTTGTTATTTCTTGGTTGGTTTAGTGTTTTAGGACAAGCGAACTCACATAAACTTCGCAGCCGTAGCACATTACAATATATCAATTACTGAAAAACTGATTCATACATTGTACTACATAAAAGATATGGGTTTAATATTGGAGTCCATACTAGTTTGTATACTAGTCTCTATAATTTCAGATCATTTATGAAGGAAATCTGTAATTGCATTATGGTTACTTCACACAAGAAATTTAAGAGATCTAGCATACTTCTAATATTACTAATAGAATGAATCAAAATACAAGTTCAATAACAATATAAACAAGTGATTTGTATTTTGTATAAGTATACTAAGATAGATATTCAAGGTTTTTGTCTCTTTGTTTTTGGCTGAGAATAGTCTGATGCAGTATAGTCTTGAAAAGTATACAAGAGCATGTATGTGGGAAGGGTTATGGTCTTGGATAACAGAACATTTACTATCAGCACAAAGTTTATGACACGAGAGATCAGATTTAATCAGAAATTAAGTTTACATGAAAACAATCCGTAAGACTATATTATCTAGGCAAGTTAATAGTACCAAGATGTTTTATTTCTAGTTGTCTCCCATCAGGCTCTCATATACATACTACATTTTATTGTATGTGACTATTGCTAAATATGAGAATAAACATAAACCTATAAACCATGAACTTTAAGAAAACATCAGTAATGAGCCCTGGTACTAAATCGAATAATATTTACTAGATTTAGAATACCAAACTAACATAAGACTAAGTGGTTTAACAATCGAAATAATTGTATACACTAAAGTTTTTAGACATTTTACCTTCTGTGCTTACTAATATTAACGTGATAAGGATAGATATAATGTTCGCTATAACAAGACTGGAATGTAAATATTATACAAGATGTGGATTTATAAGGAAAGATCCTCACAAACCCCAAGAAAACGAGTGTTTAAGTGTTTGATTATGTGTTGAGAATTGAAAATACTTTCGGGAATCTTGAAAAGACTCGAAAGGTCTTAAACTCACCACAAGTGGACCTGAGCCCCTAAAAGGAACAACCGACCTTTAATTAAAACGACGGAAATAGTCACACGGCTTTCTACAAACCCTAACTACCTGAGATATTTTAATCAATATACAAACGAATAGATATCATAAATTAACTAAATACTAATCCTAACTAGATACCTAACTATAACTTCAACTATAGTAAATATCCTAAAACTATAATCTAATCGCGTATAAATAATTCGAACTAACTAAATAAAATAACAAATAAAATAAAATCAACATAAAATTAATCTTTTCAACAGATCTTTCTGACGATATTATACTCTGATAGAAATTCATGATTTTCAAGCGTATTCCAATTTTTTCCAATCGTTTCTTTCCCAAAGTTAGGAAACTTGATATATAATGTATGAATGATAAATTGACCCTTGGATAATCTTTTGAACATCCTATTGCAAAGTCCTCAATCATTCTCTCCTCATACACGAAAAATTTGTCCTCAATTTTTGAATGGTGCCGGCAGGAGAAACAATTGATTCTTTGAATCTTGATTATATTCGTAGACCACCATAAATGTGTCCCTAACCAAATAGTATCCGTGATTGACCAACATACCGCGTCTCTGCGTATTGTTTCTGACTCAGAAAAAGGATGCTTTGAACTCACGAAAGTTGGACATCGTGAGGATCGTACATCGTAGACTAATTGAGACAAGAAGTCACATACACAGGCAAACATATTTTCTTTCGATTTCTCGATAAACTTAACAGTTTTTCAAACAAATTACGGATTGCCGATTCTCGTCGCTTTTTGTTTCTCATCATGGTGCAGAATCACATTTTCTGAAATCGCACAATAATTTTAAATTATTTTTCTGATTCTTTCTATGGATTTCTAGTGAATTGTTGCAATGTTTTAAATAGTCGCAGAATACGCAGAAAATCCGTGAATAATTAAGAATAGCTCCGGAAATACGTTGGAACTTCTAGGAACATTCCTAGAAATCCTTGCTTGGAGACAAAGGGTGTCTAGGTGCGTCGAATCAAGGGAAATCACGAATAAAATCGGAGGAAATCGAAATATTTCGAGGTTTTTGGAAAGTATATACGAAATCATTGAGCGTATATACGCAGATGATCGAGGTATATACGCTCACCACAGGACGTAGTATATACGCTCCAAAATGCGTACTGATACGCTAAACACACATACATACCGAAGCTGCCAAACCATTGGAAAGTGGATGAAGCGTATATACGCCTGAGGTTGAGACGTATATACGCTCCCCACTGCGTATATACCGCCATCCTGGCGTATATACGCAGGGTTTTTGTGTACTTCGTTTTTGCCTCGTGGCCTACTTAAATACTCCTTGCCAAGTCCTTGACATCATCCGGAGACAGCTTCACAACTTCAATACCGTCCGAGACACTTTCAACTAGACACATAGCTACGAGATCATCATCTATTCTCTCTCCATCAAACACCAACACTCAAACCATCATTGTATTCGATCCAAAGCATCGATTCTTCTTTCGAATCAAACAAGCGAAATAAGGGTATAATCTGAATTTACTCACCAAAAACTCTCTCTTCACTCTTTTTTATTCTTTTTGTCACTTTTAATTTGACTAACCATTGTTTTACGAGTTTTTAATTCAATTTAAAACAATGTTAGAAACTCCCTCTTAATCGTTCAATGTAAATAGTAGTTTTCTTAATATTTTCATTGTTCCATGGTTTTTTCTGGTTTTTCATTTAATTATTATACATATTATTATTGTCAATACTAACGCGTTTGTTTGTCTCAATTAGCAATTCAATCGAAAAGGCGATTCCATTTGAGTTTTTATTCTAAACAATTTGATTGTTTTGCAGTGACAAGGTGAGGAGGACACACATACATATTATCATGCTTACTAACCTTTGTTGTCATGTCTTGTATATATATCTTTATCACACTTGTATATATTGTTAAAACAAGACCGGAATTTAATTCGCTTGGTCACATTAAAGTCAGATAATCATGGACGAACCGGTTTTCTAAGCACTTATTAATATTGACTACATCATTTGATGCGCTTGTACATTGTAGAAGTCTTGGTTTGTACAAATGTAACCACACCTAGTAAATAATGCGCTTTCAAAGTCAATCGATAAGTTTTCTTGAATTCAATTGTTATGATTTATGGAACTACAATGAGACCGGAGTAGAGGCCGAACCTACATGCGGGCAAATTGGGTTATCCAGATCTGATTACGTACCAGTTCCCGAACCACACTTTTGGTTCCTGGCCTACTTGTGGCCACTAGTTTTGCACCAATGTTTCGGGGTCCCGTGAATAACCTCATATAGTAGGCACAGGTGGCGATCCCCTCAATTCGACAACACAGAACCCCCCAACGAGATTCACAGATGCGGATTCCATGGCTCAATTAACATGACTGAAGAAGCTAGAGTCACGCCCCTCCTAAGGACGCGGCGAAGCCCTACAATATCCACCTGTTTCTTTGTCAATTTTCATGATCATGTCTTTTGAATGAAACCAGGAGAGATACTTTTTTAACAAGAACCACTTAAGATGTTGTGTCTTGAAGAAATTGGTGTGCAACTCCAATATTCCTGCCACTCAAACTTGTGTGTCGCACCCTTAACGCACAGTGAATGTCAACCACAATTGTGGACTGTTCGGAGCTCCAAAGTCGTCAAATTCTGGAATATCCGTGATTTTGAGGTCTTCTTGAGGTCTCATGACGAAGGTTGATCGCTCTTTTGCATCCTCACTGACTCTTGATAGCTGGATCATATTTAATACTCGCAGATGAATAAGCGCGCTTTTTATACAATGTTTTGCATTGCATCAATTCTGGCCCCTTAGATCATTGACGCTTTTCTGAGTGGATTTACAGCTCGTTTTGCCATCGAAGACATCACAATGATCGGTATTTATTAACTCGTATTGATACTAGCAATAAACTTGGCAATCTCATCCAAACGTCTCTCCATGACTAAAAATTACGTGATGTAAAGTGGCTCACCAAAACGTGAAGGACTCCCTCGAAAATCGTTAGCGTCTTGATACAAATTGATGTGAGATTTATAAGAAAATTCGTGAAGATATCCTCACACATCCAAGAAAACAGTGTTTAGAAGTGTTATTTAGATAGTGTTTAAGAACTGAAAATAGACTTCGAATCTTGAAAAGACTCGAAGGATATTAACTCACCAAAGTGGGAACCAGCCCTAAAAAGGAACAACCGACCTAATTATAAAACACGGAAATATCCCATAAGGTTTCTAACAAACCTAACTAACCTAGATATTTCTATCCTAATCAAATCAAATGAAATATCATAATTATCAAATATGCTAACTAACTAATAAAGCTTCAAGATCGCCAGGGTGACATAAGGTGATCATAATCCGTGGATTGTACTAATCACGTGAAACGCTCGAGTTGTGATGTTGGAATATTTGAGTGGGAGCATTAAGTTGGGATCGACGGTGCGTTACAAAGTAAGGACATTGGGTTGGACCATTTCGATTATGCTTTGCGACTAACATTTGCAGTGACTCGGTGGTGAATGTGAGACATGCCATGTTATAGATATCTACAGTAATAGTTCAGTCATGTTGATGGACAGTTTGATGGTCTCAACAGAGTTATCATTAGTCATAAATTATCTCAATCGCAGCGAAGAGTCGAGGACTAGCGATTATTGACGAGTCATTTAGGAAGTTCGGTCTGGTAAGCTCGAATGGAGGGCTTGAGCTCGACTTAAGATGCAAGTCATACGTTAGCGTTGACTCATGATGTTGACCCACGGACGTGCGGCTGTAGAAGTAACATTGTAGGAAAGGTAATACCAGCTATAACTAGCCGCACAGACGAGCATCGCGCACCGAGTGCCAAAACACCGTGGTAAAGCTGAGTAGGACTTGCGCACCGAGAATTACAGCGCGAGAATCCACTACGGGCTTAGACCTCGTACAGGAAAAGTGCGCCATGAACGAGTGAGTAGTGTACGAATAGAATAGAAGGCGCGGTGATATCCTAAACT
>SNQN01000540.1:58037-74365 GCA_008642245.1 Bassia scoparia
CTACCTTTGCGAACAACCGTTGTCGAGTTTAGTGTCCTTGAAAACACTAAACCAACCAAGAAAATACAAATTTATTAGAAACCGAACTCTCTCAACTACAACTATTGTGTAGTGAGCAAGCACGGGTCGACCCAAGAGAGGCTAGGAGAATGTTTGAGTTTAGTCAACCAAGTTTGGGGTATGAAACAAGTTTTGATTAAGAGAGTGCTAAAACTAGAGTAAACTAAAGAATTAAAGGGTTGAACAATTGCTATACACAAATCATTAGGTTCCCAAACTTAAGTTTGCCCCAACTATATAATGGATTTCAATGCCAATGTCACTTAGGAAATCATTAGTGTGTCCCTAAACTATATTAAATGTTTCAAATGCCAACAATAATCTTACGTCTGCCTTATCAATATGGAAGCCAATTGTGATCTTTAATCTTAGCCTAAAAATTAGTTGGAATAAATTACCCAGTCCATTCACACTCTATAAAACTTGCAAGTGCATCAGATAGTTGGAATCATCTAGCAGCTCTGGAATTAGCTTAGCAAATCTCAAAACCAAGTAAGATCTTGATGAAACCACAATTTATAGGACTAGAGTATTACTATGAAAGACTCCTATGCTTCTTCGTTCGGATGAATATTCTATTCTCATTTTAGGCATTTAAGCAATTTATTGTTGCCCATCCCTACTAGAGATTTGCCGAAGCCCTACAGAAAAATACTACATTAAGCAAGATGTCCATCAAACTGAATCCAAACGAAAACAAACAAATAACTCTTCAACCAAGGAGTCATCCATAAGAACAGCCACTGACAAGCACAAAAAACATTCCAAACAAAATAGCCAACAAGTCTCCACCACGAGTCAACCCGAGCATACAACGTTGCTCAAAACACTTCAACCCCCAGCCAAACACGGCTAAAATACTACCGACAGCACACACCCAGACAAAAAATAATCTTCAAACACACCACAAACACAAAGCCATTCAATACTAACATAATCAACACGATAGGGAATAACCAAAAGACAAGACATAGTATTAAGAAGACCCACCCAATCAAGACCTAACGAAATACGAAAAATGCCTCCAAAAAAACACACAAGAAAAAAACTAGAAATTCAACACACACTGAAAAAAAATGACAATAGGCGCAATCTTGAAAGATACCTTCAAAAGTACTCCCCTACTACGAGAAAATCTAAAACTACATAATAAGAACTTCGCTAAAAAACACTCTTGAGTTGAGAATTGCAGTGACAGATTTAGAAGCAAAATTAGAAATCAAAGAACGAGACAAAACTAACTAACGTTTCACTCTCCCAACCTAAAAGCTTACCTCACCAACTGTAAGAGACGACAGAATGAAAAAGCATATCTGGACAAGAAAAAACTATCTAAACTCTGCAAATGAAAATTATCTAAACTTCCCTAAAACTAGCCCTGGAAATTCACCCACTTAGCGTTAAAACTTTCTTCTTTCTTCTCCCTTCCTAACCCCTCCTCATATAAATACACCTCACGACCTATAATTTAGCACCTAAAAATACCTACAAAAAGCATTTAACCTACAACTTGCGCCCCTACATCACCAGACCCACACAAACAGTTCTCCAAAAAAATCAGAAACCCCATAGCAACCACAAAGAACACAAATAGTCGCACAACAATAATATGAAGCCGCCAAAATCCCCAGATAACCCAAACCAAACGAATCACACCCCTACCAGGGAGTCATAGATACGAGCGCGTAATAAAAGCTGAACAAACGCGTGTGGTGCACGACGCTCGTAAACGTTGGCGCTCCAACGTGTGCGCGGAACCACCTATGTAGTGCTGAGAAGGCAGCGCACAAAAATCCGCGTCCCCGTTATATTTGTGATTTATGGACCACTTTAAGACTACAGGCGATGACCTGAAGTCGAGCAGGGAAGAGAAAGCGTGATCTCGACTTCGAGAACGGGCTGTATTGGACCCCTCAAAGGAGCGCGACAGGGCCCTCAAATGCACTATCTACCCCCAAAAAACGTGCGCGCCTACTTTTTATGCCTTCTAAGCGATACCAAATTGAATGTACATGAGGCGCCAGGCACAGGATACGCAAGAGATATAGGGCACCTAAAAGAACCAGGCCAACCGGTGCGTGGAAACACATGAGGGTGCGGTCTCATTGAGACACATATGAGCAACTTCCACAAGAGCCGACATCACGACCATCTAACAAAAAGAGCATCGGCCAGCCAGTCACATTTCAAACCTCTTAAATTCAACCACGAAAGCACAAAAACATAAGACAGACACATCCGGAAATGAGCCCGCTGGACCATAGGAATGCCGCGCCCTAAGAGCCCGAGAGCACCGCCTTTTTAGCCAAACCTGACCTTGAATACTTGACACTACTCAACTTCTTCCACTTAAACTTCAGTACACGGCCCATAGTAATTTGCAACACACCAGATCAGCCTACGCAGCGCATACAGATCTATAAAATCGTTCCTAACCTCAAGATTGCCGAAAAAACTGCTAATCGTACCCAAAAGATACCCTCTACCTTGCCACACACCAAAAACCACGAGTATCTCTACCTCACACCCAAATTCATAAAAACAGTGTGCGAAAAAGCCACTAAATGGCACCCCATCGAACAGAAACTGCTAGTGTACAAGCTCAAGTACACATTACAAGCCCTCCAACCCTTGCCAAAATAATCATGAAAAACAAAGAAGCGAAAACTCAAACCCGATACCATGCCACACACACCAAGTACACGAAAGCCAAAGCTAACTTGCACACCAAACACAACAGCACACTCCTAAGGCAACTTCAGTGTAAACCACTTTAAAAGCAGATACTTGAGAATTGAGCCAGTATTAGTCCGATATAAGAAGAAAATTCGACAATAAAGAGAACTAACAAAAGCCCTTAACACAACCAGCCCGCCCTATATAAAATACATACATACAAAGACCCAACTGACAAAGTGCCTACTAAACGAAAAACTATAGATAAGTTAAGAAATAAACCAAATCAAACGCTCAACTAAAGTAAATCTGATATCGACCCACCAACAGCACACCCAAATTGAGTAAAACCTAAACCAGAAAAGAAGCATAACCAAAGCATGCCTACAAATGAATTAGCCTACATCATTTGTCCGCAAAAACTTTATCAAGCTTCTCACTCCCAACCGACCCACAACCACCATAGACCTCTTCACTTGCGCTCACGTGTCTACGGAGCGCACCCCCGATATGAATAAAACAAACTCTAGAAAAAAAAGAAGAAGATACAAGAAAACAAATGAACTCAACCACATCAGGACAGGTTTACAACCGTATGACTACAACATATAGCTGTAGAAATCACCACAAAACGATCACTCCTTTTAATTACGAAAAGAGCAACGCTACAAAAGACCCTTGATTAAAACCCTCACATTGACTACAATAATAGACGACACAAAGTTCCATCCTCAGTTCGACCGTTGTCTCTAAGAGAAGGACCCACAACCAACTCCATAGAGAAAGTGAAGAAACCAATGCAAAAGGTTTTCAAGAAGAACATCAAGACGTTAACACCCATCTATGACCAATTAAACAAAACAAAACCCATACCAAGTAAACTCTCTCTGAAAATGTGCTCACAAGACCATAAGAAAAAATAACAAAACCCCAACGGACCAACTTGCAACCTAACCAACTTACACTAATGCTCGCATCTTGGACCTGGATTATTTCTCGAATACCTACCCGAAGAACGCACACACCATACCAGGATGCAGGAATGCTCCTCCCCAACTAAGAATTCAAGCAAGCATCAAATCACCCCGTATAATCACAAAAAAAAGAAAATTTCAAGCACTTCTACAAACAGACTTAGACACATCACAGAACGCAAAGTCATTCCAACTCTTCTCTCACTTCCTCCTACACAAATCGCACTCCCACACAGACAATACCGTCAAAGAACAACTTCAGCCAAATTCGGATTTCACAAACACGTAGCTCAAAGGAAAACCCAGCAAAAAAAAAAACAACATGTAGAGAAAGATATTTGCAGCCTACCAATTTTCCAACACGCACGATTCGCACTCTACGAACTATCCAAAATCACTGACAGAATAACATTTTCTGAAAACTCCCCACCTCTACACATCGACACTAACAAGACTCCACCAAGTCGAACACACAGGTTTACTGGCCCAGAAAATATCTGCACAAAGTCTAAAACCGAGTTGTGTCTGAGGATCGAAAAGACCTATTAACGTTGCTATGAGTACCAATGATACCCTAACCACAGTCTGAAAGAAATATATACAAAATATCAAACCCACACAACCATTCTCGCGAATTAGCAGTACCTGCACCCACCATTTTCTAAATCACTCACTTAACAACTTAGGAGAGAAACAAAGATATTAACCATAGCACCAGCTTGCTTTTCCCATAATACAACTTTAGCAACAACCACTGTTCATATCGATATATACCCATGATTTGCATCCAGTTTTGATATTTTTCAATTAAGTCTTGATTCTCTTCTTTTAATGCATTAAATACCCAATGCAACATGGGACACTACACTCTTAGCTGCGAAACGCCACAAACCCACACCGTAAATTGCTAGCCCTATTTGTCTGCTTAACACCACCTTCTACCAACACAGCCTTCCGAAAGAGCATGAACCAGTTTACTTACCTTATACATTAACCATCATAATCATACACAACGTCACCATTGATCTATCACTAGCGACGCCACAAACACATGTGAAGAAAAGCCCCTAAATAGAGACTAGTAGACTAATGTCAGCAAGACATGTCCTGAAAAGTACCACACATTAGCCCAAACAAACGAGATGAGACAATTGGCTGCGTCAATGAATACACATAGGTATAAGCCCAAAATCCTCAACAGAACTCCTAAACTGTAATAAACCCCAAGTGCACACATTTAAAGAATACAACACAAAAACCTACTGCTAACGATGCGCAGATACCGAACCGAAATAAAAAAAAATAAATGTAGAAAACCGCGAGAAAAAATCAATCTCGTGTGACCGAGACATCCATAGGCCAGTCGATTCATATGTTACCTTTGTCCTGCCCTGGGTTAGCCTCTGATTAGCTTTTCGTTCTAGCTCGTGTTCCGTAAAGCCAGCAACACCAAAACTTAGACAATTGTAGAGAGTTTTTAGTGCAAAACAACTCTCCATAACTCAAAAATCCCCCAAAATCTAATAGTCCTATATTCACCCGTACACTCACCAATATACCACACCAAGAAAATAAGAGAAACCAAGTTAAAAGCCTATAAAAACAACTACAAGTCAACGAAACTCTATAAAAGTATAGAAAGTTAAAATAACCAAAAGGCTAGTAAAATGATATCGAAAACACACAAATTGTCCTAAATAAGGAAGAGACAAAAGCCTAAATGTGACCATTTTTGGCACTTATCAACTCCCCCCAACAAGGACCTTTGCGCGTCCTCGAGCAAAGTGAAACAAAAGAAAAGAAAGAGAGAAGAAAGAATGTACACTAGACTCACTTTTGTAGGAATCACGATCACTTTTAGAAAGTAGTACAAGACCTTTAAACCTTCAAATTGCTAAGAAGGGCAAGATGGGTTCGTGAGGGTTTCTAAAGAGAAGACCCACAACTCCATAAATAAGAAGAAACCAAGGCAAAGGTTTTCAAAAACACAAGGAACACATATGGAAAAACAAAAGAAAGTGAAAATGTGGATAGAAAAACAAAGTGTGCCTTGGATTGGATTTCTCGGACCTAAGGGACGCCAATAAGTATAAAGGATGTCCTCCCCAACTAGAATTCAAGCAAGCATCAAATAGATATCACAAAAGATATGCAACTTTCAAAGCTTGCAATAAACCAAGTCATTCCACTCTCTTCCTCTCTCCAAAGCAACCCTCCTTGGCTTCAAGACAAGCCAATATTGGTCACAACACATAYCTCAAAGAAAGAGCTAAAAAAAACATAGAGAGATATTTAGAGTSAGTTTAAAGCACATTGCACTAGAACTCCAAAATGAAGAATACATTTGTGACTCCCTCCACCTTTTGTGACTCAACTCCCAAAGTCGAAAGGTCTTTTGGGTTGTATTGCAGGCTAAATGTTGGGTGAGGATAAAAGTATTTAACTTCTGGTGGTATACCAACACAAGTGAAGTTTACAAATATCAAACCAAACTTTGGCGATTGAGGTGCCCCAATTTGCATCACTCACACACTTAGGAGACAAGTTTATAGCACACTTGCTTTCTCCCATACAACTTTGCTACACTTTGAATTATTTTCCCTTTTTGTGCATGTTTTTTGATTTTTCTTTATTTTTCTTCTTTTTTATGCACTTGGGAATCACTTTGCAATACTATTGCATTTCGCTACACACTTTARAACACATTGAGGCTTTATTTACTTAGCCTTTACAGACACAATAACCACACTTCCCTTGTCTTCTAGGGGTCAAAACATGTGAGAATTTGTCTATGAGGTATGTAATGTGCCTAACAAAGATAGGAAAGCTCAAACGGTGCCAAAGGTGAATTAAAACCCAAAATTTATTCCCAATTACGTACGTGGAAAAAGAAATAAAAAAAATAAATGTAAAAGGGAAAACAATTTTGACCGAAGACCCGYAATTGTTACCTTTTTCCTCCCTTGGGTAGCTCGTTCTAGCTCTCGTAAAGTCACAAACAAATAGACAAGGTAGGAGTTTAGTGCAAACACTCATAACTCAAATCCCATCTAATAGTCCATTTCCTACACACAAAAAATAATTTATTTCTTTGCCTTGAAAACCAAAAGAGAAGAAAAGAAAAAAAGCAAAGGAAAAGTGGCAACATTAAAGTGTTTTCGTGTCCTTATTTATGAGTTTTTTGATTTTTGATATTTTTGCCACGTGTTGCATAACCTGAAAAACGGATAGAGAGACCAAGAGATACAATAGTGCAAATCACGGCATACATAAATTATAGATCCTATAGATTGAGACGCGTATTTAAGGATAACTGCGATTTGTATGTATCAACGTGTTGAGGCTGCTGTGGTGATATATCCTCATTCATCCTTATCGATGCGTACCAAATCAGAATCGTCGAGCAGTCAGATGACACTTACATATAATATACTCATGCGAGAATAAGTTCAACTGTCGGGTGGGCAAGATTATAAATTGTACTGTAATGCCGTACGACCAATGTCCTGTTAATTCTCCGGTTATCTGTCTCTTTTTGTCTTCTCAATTTTGTTTCCCTTGTCCACTTTAGTTTGAGCTTAACAATTATGGTTCGCATGACACAGTTTTAGATGTAGAGAACTAAGTTTTTCTTCGGCTATCAGTGGGGCTCAGGTACTTTTAAATTGCCTTTGATTGCATTGTAATGCCAAGGCACAACAGGTTGGTGGCTTGAGATTCCGTTTGCTAATAAAAGGGACCCTGGAGGAACAATTATTTAACATTGGTGGGGGCTCCAACATGTCGGTTTTGGAGCATCTGTTCGTTGTTACAGGCATGGTGCTGAAGTAAGTGAAATGATTGAGCTTACTTATCCTATGTGGACGGGGTTGTTGTTAGAGATTAGACGGTAAGAGTTATTAAGGAATTCTTTAGTTTTTTATTGTGGCAGTCCCTTGTTGGACGTTCATATTTTTAGAATTAGAAGTGCGCCTCATGGAGTGTAGATGGTTGAGGGACTGAAGCTCGGGAGGGAGACTATAGATCTTATCTTATTTAGTGGTTGACCATGAGTATGGTGCTATATTTCTGGGGGTTGTCAGTGGCCATTTTGGTACTTATAGGCCGAAGTCAGATCGCCATCGGATAGGCACTCAGTGTCATCCATCTATATCGACTCTATCACTCCATGATGAGTGAAGATCTATTTGGCTGTGGGACTAAGGCTGAGGGCGTCGTATCGGTCTCGGTGGGTTTAGCATGGGTGAGGAGATCGAGTGGATAGGTGACTCCGAGGAGGCTTTTGATGTGGCTTAATATGTCATACACTGTGTTCATCAGGAGCGCCTAGCCCTCGGGTTGAGGCTCGTGGCCGAGGTATGGAACTACTTTCGACCTCTTTTTACGATTATCCAATAGCTATTGCAACGCGTCGGACTGATATAATTTATAGCTTTACGGCAATCCATACTATATGTTGGGTAGATCCTTTTGATGATAGAGGATGTTGCGCCGATTCGAAGAATTCATTGATTCTATTTTGCTCTTTGACTGCAGAGGACATTGAGATAAAAAACTCGATCCTCTTCTTGGTGGTTTAGACATAGTAAGTGGAATGTGTTGCTCACGTATTGGCATTAAACTCCTTCTCGTCATTTGCTACTTGACTCGTGCTTGTGAACAGATGCTTATGGTAGGCATGAAGAGGCGTCATGGAGTGTATCGTGCATGGTGGATATCTCATTACGTTTTTCTAAAAGACTCACAAGTTGCTACCAAGGTTATTGCCTTGACTCGTGCTTGTGGTCATGAACCTTCTGACTTGAACCTTTGATGTAATCCAAGGTCTCACTAGAGCGTGATGATGATGGCAGGTAGCAGCTCCCCCTCGAGGTAGGTCTTCAACCTTGTCGGGCACTAGGATCACGTTTGGTGCTTCGACTTCTCGATCGTAGGCCGGACCCTCGATTTGATTCTCAATATCGGCTACCCCTTCCATTGTTACTATCCCCGAAGAGTTGTCGACCGACTCTACTTTACGGGTGCTTGCTAAGCTAGGCTTTTRGTCGTATCTCGATCAGTAGATGTACTTATCTCCTTTAGGGAAGGGGGGTGACCCTAGCTTTGAATTGGTACATTTTAGGACTTGTTATACTTGTCTTAGACTTATGGCTGACTTTTGCTTACTTGACTTTGACTTGACTCTAACTTAGACTCYAGTGTGTGTGTATATATTTGTAAATAAACCTAGACTCTTGTTTAACTCTAGACATAGCTATTTTTGTAATGTTGAGCTTTGACTACGACATGTAATGCAGGTGTTTAGACTACGACGACGACTTTGGTTCTTTTGCGTTGTTGTGTATTTGCGTTGCATTGCATTGTTGAGGCAATGTTGTCTTGATCTCCTTTGAAAATGCACAAAAGAACCTAGGTTGAACAAGAACTGCATGCTAAAGTGTATGAGATTAAAGAAACAAGACGAAAATGGGTCGAAATCACCCAAAACCTGGGCGTAATTTTGCCTAAAAATCGAGCAGTTTTGCTCGATTTTCGTGGTTTGGAAAGTTTTTCCGTCTCAATCTGCTTATAAATAAGGGTTTATGCTCACCCTAATCCGTCATACAGCCTTCAAAAGTGCATTAAAACCTCTCTTACATTGCTTAGACTTCATTTAATTCATTACATGGAGAGAATTTGCAACAAATCAAATGAAGAGAGACTTTGCTATTGCCTTACAAGGATGAATTGTGATGTTCTCTTGTGTCTAAGGTATGTAAGCCTCGATACAAACCTTCTCTATGCCACTATTAGTCTGTGGGACTCGTTGGTGAATGTTTTTCTTGGCCTAGGGTCTATTATTGCTTGGCCTGTTGTAAGTCTTCCTTGTATCCATAATACCTATGACTATTTCGTTGATGCAGATGAGGGGTATTTCAGACTTAGTCGAACKATTTCACGATGCATAGTGCATGGTCGTTAAATTTACTTACTTGCATTCGTAGACTATATTGCTAGTGATGCTTCTTGCCGTAGAGTCCACCGTAGGCGTGCAATTATGATTTGTTTATTTGCANAGTTTTGCTCGATTTTCGTGGTTTGGAAAGTTTTTCCGTCTCAATCTGCTTATAAATAAGGGTTTATGCTCACCCTAATCCGTCATACAGCCTTCAAAAGTGCATTAAAACCTCTCTTACATTGCTTAGACTTCATTTAATTCATTACATGGAGAGAATTTGCAACAAATCAAATGAAGAGAGACTTTGCTATTGCCTTACAAGGATGAATTGTGATGTTCTCTTGTGTCTAAGGTATGTAAGCCTCGATACAAACCTTCTCTATGCCACTATTAGTCTGTGGGACTCGTTGGTGAATGTTTTTCTTGGCCTAGGGTCTATTATTGCTTGGCCTGTTGTAAGTCTTCCTTGTATCCATAATACCTATGACTATTTCGTTGATGCAGATGAGGGGTATTTCAGACTTAGTCGAACKATTTCACGATGCATAGTGCATGGTCGTTAAATTTACTTACTTGCATTCGTAGACTATATTGCTAGTGATGCTTCTTGCCGTAGAGTCCACCGTAGGCGTGCAATTATGATTTGTTTATTTGCARGCCTCTTATTTGTTCATGGCAAGCTAAATACTTGACATGCTAGCCTTATTACTATTGTTGAGCAATGCGAAGRAAGTTGTATGTACTCCTATGTCGTTGTGCATGGAAGACTTGTTTTTGATACTTTATCATCTTAGGAAGGATCCACATGCGCCTTTGACTGAATGCCCTATTTTGTTGTAGGTACAATATTTTTGCTTGAATCTTTGRAAAATCGTAAACAAAGATTATTACTTGTTTGTTTGGGTGATGACTAAATATTYTACATGCTGTCGTTTTTGACAAATTTGGCTGATGGAGTACTTGAGCCTTATTGAGGCACCCTAGAATCCTTTAAAATATTCTGCTAAGGGATTCTTCTCCTGTAAGAAGGTCTATGTCAACAAATCTTAGCATGAGTGGATTCTTATCCTTGTTGACCGTGGTATTTTCATGCAGGGACTATCCCTTGGAGGGATATTAGGAGTATGACGCATACTCACTTGTCTCCGTATGTGCAAGTGGCAAGCTTGACCACGTTGACTTTCTATTTCCCTTCAAGGGTTATTAGGAAATATGGGAAAGTTGAGCTTATTCTCGCAATTTACATGGTTAGTCCTAAGGACAACCCATGCATTCGGGCAATGCAGTGTTGTGGGAGAAGTACTTGGAACCCCATTCTACACTTGAGGTGACCCCACTTGCTCCAGGTTGCCACAAGATTTCTATTCATTACCGTATCTGGATGGATTCTGCTAARAACATGAGCTGTGTCGAGGGAAGATTTGCAGAGCATAAGGATCGTGATAAAGGTAAGAGACTTGACTACGACTCTACCGAGACCCATGTGAAGGTTATGTGATACTCAAGAGGGGGGGGGGCAAAAACAGGATGATTAAGTATGGGATAAGTAGTTGTTCGTGTGCGAACCAGCTGGTTTTGGGATAACTGTGGTTTCCCTCAGACCTATAGTTTAATATACAATTTATTTGTGCAATACTATGAAAACAAATAACTTGTTTCTCACAGGACACTGAACTCACATTGAAACAAGCTTCTATTCAACTTGTGTGAGAGGTAGAACCGCTACATGATCTTTCCAATTCGAAGTATTGACTTGTATATTTGCTGAAAATAACACTTCATATTATGCTTTTATTGATGTTAACATTGTTATATGTTGCAACTAATAGAATTGTTCCAAGACTTTAAAGTGTGAATACCTTTCGAAGACGTTGCGAAGAAACAAGCTCTGACTGCTCAAAATTGACCTGAGTTGATACAGAATGATTCAAAGTTCTTGAAGATTACATGAAGGATTACTGTACAGAATTGTCTCTTAATGTTCAAATTTTAGGTTTTATGTGACATATCCTGCTCTTATATTCATGAAATTCAAAGAGTATTAATCTAAGTGTGCCTTAAGGTTTTGAGTTCATGATATGAATTCTATCACTAAATTTGGTTCACATGAATTCATTTTACAAAGTTCATATGGCAACCAAGCTACTGTGAAAGCAACCAAGTAGTGTCGGTCCTCTCTGTAATGAAGACTTTTTCCGGCATTGCAGGGTTTTTGTGAAAACGATGGTTTTCTAAAAATATTCTCTAAAGGATTTACATTGTGATAAAGTGACATATTTGCAGCTACCTTTCGGATAACGAATAGAAGATGTCTATCAAATACTCCGGTATGTATCTTCCTTAACATCTCTGTTTAGTATATATCTGTGTTCAATCAATTCCTCATAGTGGTAGCATAATTCGCAAAAGATTTAACTTGCTGTATTGCTCTTTCCATAAACATGGACTAAAATTCTGTCCTTGTGTGGTCAAGTTAGACATTAATAAATCTAACACTAGGTTTAAAGTCAAACCCATATTATCACAATTACTAAATACAGCACTCTCCTATACGTTTCCAGATAATTACAACATACCACTACTTCATTCTGGATTAGAATTTAATCATCTGAGTCTATAAAGATTAGGGTCTGAAGAGAAAGAAAAACTACAAAAGCACAAGTCCAATTACTATTGAGTTCTACACGGTAGGCATTAGTCGAGCTTAAACATTCTCTATTAGCTTTTAGAAAGTCATTCATTAAGGAAAAAATTGTACTTTTAAGGCATTCAAAAGGGCTTGAAGTGCTGGTGATGGTTTGTGAGATTCAAAACACAGAAGTTGGACTTACGTAGTGTGAGTCGTTGTGGCACATCTCATAGGTTGAGTTGTTCGGTGTGGTGCTGAAGTTTCCCGGTAGATAGAGTGAAAACTAGTATAGAGTGAGCACTAAGTGTCATTTGTTTTTTGGAGTAGAATTAATAAAAAACTTCAAGGATAGAGAGGGACGGATAGCCAGAGTTGTGGATCGAACCTACGTAATACTGTGTGTTTCTTTATTGCATTTAGCTTAATATTCCGTCTGCGTACGGAACCGAGCTCACTGTGTACCTCAAAACACTAAGTCCAGAACAGCCAAGAGACAGAGAAAAATAGGTTATCAGTTAGACTAATACTCCAATTCACCCCCCCCTTTGCAAGTTGTCACATAACCCTTCACATGGGTCATGCGGTAGAGTCGTAGATCAGTTTCTTACCTTTATCATCAGATCCTTCACTGCTTCTGCGAATGCTTAACCTCGACACAGCTCATGGTTTGATTAGCAGCAATCCATCAGAATACGGTATGAATTAGAAATCTGTGTGGCAACCTGAGCAAGTGGGGTCATACTCTCAAGTGTTCCGCAATTGGGTCTCAGTACTTCATCACACAACACTGCATGTGCCCGAATGCAGGGTGTCCATTAGGACTACCATGTATATTGCGGATAAGCTCACTTTCCCATATTTTCCTAATAACCCTGAAGGGAAATAGTAAAGTCAACGTGGTCGAATCTGACCACTTGCATCATGACGGACGACATCAGTGAGTATGCGTTCATAACTCTAATATCCCTCCAAGGAATAGTCCCTGCAATGAAAAACCACGTCAACAAGGATAATGAATCACCATGCTAGAATTTGTTGACATAGACCCTTCTTAGACAGGAGAAAATCCGCTTAGATAATATTTAAAAGGATGTCTAGGGTGCCTCAATTTAAGGCTCTAAGAATTCCAATACGTGTCCAAAATATTGTCCAAAACGACATGCAATGATTATTAAATTATTTAGTCATCACCAACAACAAACAAGTAATAATCTTTGTTTACGATTTTACCTAAAGATCAAGCAAAAAATAATGTACCTACATACAAAAAAGGGCATTTCAGTCAAAGGCTAGTCAATGTGGTATCCATTCCTCAAGATGCATAAACCCATGTATACAAACCAAGTCTTACCTATCACACGAAGCATAGGACAGTTCCCAACTACAACTTTACTTCGCATTGCTCAAACAATAAGTACATAAGGTCTAGACATGTACTAAGTAATATTAAGTCTTCAGAAATCAAAGTAAGAAGGCGTGCAAAATAACCACAAAATCAATAATTTGCACGCCTAACGGTGGACTATCTAACGGCAAGAAAGCATCACTAGCACATATATCTATCGATAGGCAACGAAAAAATATAGTAACGACTCCAGATGTCATACTATTGCATCGTGAAAGTTTAATTGGATACGGACTTAAGGTCTATAGAAACAACCCCATCAATCTGCCCATCCAATCGAAATATGAACATAGAGCAATAATATTGGGAAATAACAAGAGAAAAGAGCTACAAAACAGGTCCAAGCAAAATAATTTTATTGACACCTGCTAGGCCAAAGAGAAAAACATTCTAACCATCGACGTTGATCCCACAGACTATAAGTGGACATAGAGAAAGGTTTGTATCGGAGGATTGTTCACATACCGTCTTAAACCAAAGAGAACTTCAACAACTTCACGCCTTAGTAAGGCAAAAGCAAAGATCTACGCGTTCCATTGGAATTTGTTGTGCAACTTCTCTCCAGTAACTGAATTATCTAACTGAAAGTCTACCAAACTACATGAATGAATATAAATTTGCACAACAAATAAAAAATTCTGACAATTCCAACTTAAGCATGTAAAAGATGGTGCTAATGACTCTAATAGTGAAAAGGACCGAAATGACCCTCTTTAGAAAAGTGAGCATAAACCCTGCAATCATATATTTTTATAAGTCAGATCTGAGAACAGAAAAACACTTTCTCAATACACTCACGTATAAATCGAGCAATGACTCACATCGATTTTATTAGGACAAAGATATGTTACGCCCAGGATGTTGGGTATTTTCTGACGCCAAAATGTCGTCTTGTTTTCATTCCAATACTCATACACAATTTAGCATCGCAATAAGTTCTTGTGCAACCTAGTTCTTTGTTGCATTTTCAAAAGGAGATCAAGATACCACCATTCCGAGCGAATCAGAACAATGCAAATGCGCATCCTCCGAATATCACTAACAACGCAAATACAGAAAAAAATCTCAGAAGCGTCGTCGTAGTCTTAAACAACCGCATTACATGTCGTAGGTCAAAGCTCAACAATTACAAAAATACTTGTCTAATTAGAGAGCGAGAGGAAAGTCTAGGTTTAATTTCCTACAGTAATATATACTCACACATCGTCGAGTCATAATGTTACCGAGTGCAAGTCAAAGTCAAAGTTAGCAAAAAGTCAGATAAGTCTAAGACAAGGGATTTATTTAAGCAAGTCCTAAAATGTCACCAATTCAAAGCTAGAGGATCACCCCCCACATTCCCTAAGGAGATAGGGTAGACATCTAACTGATCGAGATTACGACGAAAGCCGAAGCCTTAGCAAGCCCCGTAAAAGTAGAGTCTCTGGTCGGACGAACTCTTCGGGATCTTATACAATGTGTGTTAGGGTAGACCGATATTGAGAATCAAATCGAGGGTCGGGTAAACGATCTGGAGAGAGTCGAAGTCACCAAGGACGTGATTCCTAGTTGCTCCTCGAAGGAGTTGAAACGCTATCCTCGTCTGGGGGAGGCCCTGGCCTACATAGACATCAAACCTCATACGAGCCGCCTCTAGTGAGCACCTTGGAATACTACATCAAAAAGGTTATCAGATGTCAGATAGGGTTCATGACACCAACTTAGAGGCCACGAGACATAGCAAGTGCAATATTACGTAAAACTTGGTAATGCTCTTGTTGAGTCTTTTGATGTAAATATTACGTTATATTGAGGATTGCACCATGGCGATCGATAACTCCTAGCAGAACCTCTTCATTGCCTACCCTGTAAGCATTCTGTTTTCACAAGACGAGCATAAGTTAGAAAATGACGAGAGCAAGTGGTATATTGCCCAAAGTGAGCAACACATGAGCTGTATTAACTTGTATCTTAAGTACTAACCAGAGAGATTCGAAGTTTTTCCATTACATTCTTGCCAGTCAAAAGGAGCCCAGCTCTTATGAATCTTCCGAAATCGGCAAATTCCTCCTTCTCAAAGAGCGGCTCCCAAAACTATATAGTATGGAATTGCCCAACGCTAAAAATATTATCGTCGTATGCGCCAACTAGCTATGAAACTAAATAAGAGGCGAGAAGGTCCAAGCTCAGACCTCGGCCATCGAGCTCAACCGATAGTGGCTAAGCTGCTCCTTGATACGAAACAGTGTCATGCATTTTGCGCCTCAAGCCCCTACAGCACCCTCCACTGCGCAATCCCAAAATCACCCATGGCTGGCACCCGATCGAAGCCTAGAGCTTTAAGTCACAATAGATCATTCACTCAATTCATAATGTAGGAAGATATGAGCAAGCGTGAGTTGTTTCCGCGCGAATTGAGTGGCCTAGAACCAAAATGGCCGCTTGACTACCCCCAGATGCCGACAAGCACCATCTCTTAGAGTACCCAACGTGAGAATAAGAAGTCGAAAGTCTCCTCGCTTCAGTACCTAAATCTCCCCATAGGCGCCACAATACAATCACCCCAAGGCAACAAAATTATGGTCGTTAATCACTACAAAGCAACACGCACATAGGAAGTTATATTAGGAAGGACTCCTTTTGATTCACCTTAGCACCAATTTGTAA
>SNQN01000540.1:74390-90512 GCA_008642245.1 Bassia scoparia
TGTAATGGTTTATCATCATTCAAAACATAAGGGACTCAACACCATGCTACTAAGTCTAGATCTATTCCCGTCTAGGATAGACTTAGTCGTAAGAAGGTGCTCGTGTGGAGTAGGCTTGAAAGACTTCCTCCTTTGATGATTTTACTCTAAGGTTGCTGAAAGAAAACTTGGGCCTAAGGAGGTGATTGGAGGTGACAACAAAGGAAAGGGGAAGGCTAAGATGGAGGAGAGACCCAAGAAACACAAGTGGGTGAGGAAGCCTAAAGGTGAAAGATTGGATGCAAAGAAGGATAGTGGGAAYGAGTAAGAAGAGGAGAGGAAGGAGTGATTGCTTTTTTCCATAACTCTTATTTAATTTTACTCTTTATTTATTTTTGAACTAARAATATGATTGGCCTACGAGKCGCTTTTATACATGGGACCCTGTTGGACACCTGGACTAACCCGTTCATTAATGTAGTAATAGACTCTAGGTGGGTGGAGTTTTGTTTTTCATTTTGCGTATAGGGCTGATGCTTGTGTGGCAAKAAGCTGTGTGTTTGAGACAAAGGTCACTAGCTTTGCATACATAACAAACAAGTCATCGAGTCAAGTAACAGTCCTTATATTGTAAGGTGATGATTCCTTAGGCGTCGTAATGTCAAAATGGTTGTAACCTAGAATCATTAGGCGTTGCGTGTTGTTGAGTCATAGAATTGTAAACGGACGTCGGACCTTTGCACTTTGCCTTCAAAAAAATGATAATAAAAAAAACAAAAAGAATGAAAATRGACAAAATWRAAAAATCTGGAAAAAAGCAAAAAAACAAAGTGAAAAATGAAAAATAAAAGGCGAAATGCAAATTTATGACGTTCATGCACTTTACTTTTAAAGTCAGTTAATAGGCAAGGGAATGATCACCCCTAAGACACAGGGTTCGTTCCACGGTTCTTAAGTAGCACTCCAGCATCCAATACCATTGCACTAATGCCAGGGAAGACATTCYAATGGACGTAACTTTGGCTGACATGAATCAGACCCTAAGCTCATTAGCCTCCTGAGTTACTCAGCTAGAGAAGTCCAACACCCAAGTCCATCCTTACTCATCACATCTCATATGTCATTGACTTCGACGGAAACAGGAAATGACCATGACCAAACTAGTGGGTGGCTGACACATTGAACGGACGGTTGATCGAAAAGAAGCTATTTCGGCCCCTTCACATTAGATACATTGACATGATTGCTGTTGCGCCCCCAGAACATTCTTTGAGTGTCAATACATGTCCGTCATGGTAAATGAAAAACTTATCTATACTCCATTTGGAAGTTTATTCTCCAAAGATGTAGTAGTGGAGGCATTTGATTTTGTAATGATTGTCATCTTTGAGGTAAAGAACAATACCAAGAACCTTGGCTAGGCGATGGCCATTCTGTGTACTTACGCTTGATTGCGAATGATGAGTAGCTTCAATGTTAGTCTTTCCTTTAAGAGAATTGATCGATTCTCATTGCTTGATAGATATAGAAAAGTTAGTAACAACCATCCACCATGTGATTATTGGCTTGTTTAGTTCTCTCATATTTGACCTCCGTGGTGAGTCTGAATGAAGCTATTCTCCATAGATAGACTTGTCTACATAGTGTAAAGATGCCATATCACTTCTTCGAGACCTCAAACGACTTGGGTGTGGACTTTCTTAGTGTAATCAGGGCTAATGGATTAGGTCTGATGCATGTCAGCCAAATTACGTCCATTTGAGTCTCCCTGGCATTAGTGCAATGGTATTGGATCTGGAGCTACTTACGACCGGACGAACCCTGGTCTTAGGGTGACATCCCTTGAGCAAAGGCTGATTAACTGACTTTAAATAAAAGTTAAAGTCAGCGCATGAAGTCGATCATAAATTTGCTTCGCTTTGAATTTTTTCATCTTTCACTTATGTTTTTTTGCTGTTTTCCATTTTAATTTGTCAATTTTCATTCTTTTTGTTTTTTATTATACATTTTTCTTGAAGGCAATAGTGCAAGGTACCACGTCCGTTATACAATTCTATGAACTCACAACACGCAACGCCTAATGAACTCTAGGTTTACAACCATTTTGACATTTACCGACGCCTAAGGAAACATTCACCGTACAATATAAGACTGTACTTAACTCGATGACTTGTTGTAGGTATTGCAAAGCAGGGACCTTGTCCTTCCAAACACACAGCCGCTTTCCACACAACACAGCCCTAATACGCATGATGAAAAACAAACTCACCCACGAGTCATTTACTACATTAATGAAACGGGTTTGTAGTCCAGTGTCCGAACAGGTCCCATGTATAAAAGCGTCTCGTGGCCACTCGATATTATTGGTTTCAAAAATAAATAAGAGTAAAAATTTAAATAAAGAGTATGAAAAAAGCAATCACTCCTTCCTCTCCTCTCTTATCCTTCCCCACTATGCCTTTGCATGTCCAAGCTTTCACCGTAGTTCGCTCACCCACTTGTTTCTTGGTCTGCTCCTCCATCTTAGCCCTTCCCCTTTCCTTTTTGTTCACCTCCAATCACCTTCTTAGGCCCAATTTTCTTCAGCAACCTAGAGAAAATCATAAAGGAGGAAGTTCTTTCAAGCCTACCTCCACCGAGCACCTGTCTTACGACTAAGTTCTATCCTGACGGGAATAGATTAGACTAGTAGGCATGTGTGACCCCTTATTTTTGAATGATGAAAACCTTACAAGAACAGGATGATTAGTATGAATATATTGTTCTGGAACCACGCTGGTTTGGAGATACTTGTTTCCTCAACATTAATATATTGTGAATACATTGAACTCAAACTTGTTTTCAGGAACAACTATTACATGAAAGCTCATTCACTGTACAGAACCAGTATGTAGCGTTCCTTGACTGTTATGCTGAAGACAGCTATCTTTTATTCATGTCATCTGTTATATGTGCATAATAGATTATCCAGACTTAATGTTGATCCTTTCGAAACATCGCAAAAGAGCTGTTCTCAAATTGAACCAGTTGAAGGCAAAGATTCAGTTACTTGAAGATACATGAAGATTCGAAGATTGTCTTCTAATGTTCAATTAGATTCATTAAATATGCTTATATACTTGATCAGATAGTAATAAACTAAGGCCTTAGTTTCTTGAGTATGATATGAATTTCTATACAAACTGGAACAGAATTCTTAACACAGTCAAGGAACCCAGCTACGAGAACCATTTGTCCTGATGAATTATTGATCGGGTTTTGAAAAAGACTTTTTCTAAAATATTTTAAAGGATATTTTAAAAGATATTTGCACTGGGAAATGGGAAATATAGAGAAATTGTGTTGTTCCTTTAAACCCTTGGAGTATATATCTTGTCAATCAATCCCTGGATAAAACGAACAAGGATAATACTTCCATAAATCTAAATCTTGCCTTGTTTGGCACAGTATAATTATAAAAACTAGGTTTAACAATAACAAAATACACATCTTAACTTCCTATTCAACAACTCTCCTCGATAGAATAAATTAGGCATAATAATTATGAGAGAAACACAAAGCAACAAGTCCATTACATTGAAGATCATACCAACATTAGTCGATCTTAACATTCTCTTACTTAGCTTTAAGAAAGTCATTCATAAGAGAGAGAAGAGGAAATGCTATTTAAGGCATCAGCAAGGGGTTGAAGGCTTGGCTTGATTATTGTGAGTTCAGAACACAAAGTTTCTGGACTTACGATTGAGTCGAGTTCACACTCATACGTTGAGTGTGGTGTGCTGGTTCCCGGAAGTAGGGAAACAGTAGAGAGAGCAAAGTTTTCTTGTTTTCGAGATAGATATAAAAAGGAACTTAGATAGGAGACGTATGCCCGAGTTGTGTGAACCTCTTAATACTGGGTTCTTATATGCTTTACTTATATTCGCTGCGTACAGGAAAGCCAAGCTGGTGCCTCAACTAAGTCCTGAAAGCAAAAGAAGAAAAATAGGTATCATTAACTACTAATTCACCCCCCCTCTTGAGTATTCACATAACCTCACATGGTCTCGGTAGAGTCGTAGCAGTCCTCTTTATCACATCCTTATGCTCTGCAAATCTATCCCTCGACCACAGCTCATGTTTTTTAGCAGATCCTCCAATCGAGTTTCTTAATGAATAGAAATCTTGGCAACCTGGAGCAAGTGGCACTCAAGGTAGAATGGGTCCAAGTACTCTCCCACAACAACTGCATTGCCCGAATGCATGGTTGTACCTTAGGACTCACCATGTAATGCTCGGGGTAGGCGAAGAATTAACTCACTTCCACTATTCCCTATACCCCTTGAAGCGGAAAATAAGAAGGTCAACGTGTCAACTTGCCACTTGCCACATACGGAGACAATGAGATATGCGTCCATACTCCTAATATCCTCCAAGGGAAGTCCCTGCTGAATACCACGGCAACAGGTAGAATCCAACTCATGCTAACGATTTGTTGACATTAGACCTTCTTCAGGAGAAGATCCTAGCAGATATTTTTAAAGGATTCTGGTGCCTCAAAGGCTCAAATACTCCATCAGCCAAATTTGTCAAAAACACAGCATGTTAATATTTAGTCATCACCCAACAACAGTTAATAATCTTTGTTACGATTTTACAAAATTCAAGCAAAAAATTTTACCTCAACAAAATAGCGGCATTGTCACCAAGGCGAAGTCATGTGGAGATCCTTCCTAAGTGATAAAGTATCAAAAAACAGCCCATGGCACAACACATAGGTACATACACTTACTCGCATTGCTCAACATAGTAAAAAGCTAGCAATGTCAATATTTAGCTTGCCAATGAACAAATAAGAAGGCGTGCAAATAAACAAATCAAATTGCCACGCCTACGGACTCTACGCAAGAAGCATCATAGCAATCATAGTCTACGAACAGTAAGTAAATTACACCATGCACTAATGCATCTGAAATTGTTCCGACTAAGTCTAAAACCCTCATCATGCATCAACAAATGTCATCAGTATTATGGATACAGAGGAAGAAAGACTTACAACAGCCAAGCAATAATAACCTAGGCCAGTGAAAAACATCACCACGTCCAAGACTAATAGTGCGCATAGAGAAGTTTGTACGAGGCTTACATACCTTGAGACACAAGGTGAGAAATTCACATTCATCCGTGCAAGCATAGCAAATCTCTCTTCATTTGATTTGTGAAATTCTCTCCATCTATGATAAATGAGTCTAAACAATTAAGAGAGGTATTAATGCACTTTTGAGGCGATGTTGGGATTAGGTGAGCATAAACCCTTATTTATAAGCAGATTGGACGGAAAACTTCAAACACGAAATCGAGCAAAACTACCGAGCTGTTTAGGCAAATTACGGCCCACGTTTTGGGATATTCGGACCATTTCGGTCTTGTCATTAATCTCATACACTTAGCATGGCAGTTTTGTCTCAAACCTAGGTCTTTTGTTGCATTCAAAGGAGATTCAAGACAACATTCCCTCAACCAATGCCAATGCAAACGCAAATACACAACAAACGCAAAGAAACCAAAGTCGTCGCTTAGTCTACACACTGCATAACATGTCGAGTCAAAGCCAACATTACAAAAATTAGCTATGTCTAGAGTAAACAAGAATCAGTTTATTTACAGAATTATATACACACCGACACTCGAGTTCTAGTAAGAGTCCAGTCAAAGTCAATACAGCAAAAGTCACCATAAGTCTAAGACAAGTATAACAAGTCCTAAAAATTCCAATTCAAAGCTAGTCACCCCTTCCCTAAAGAGATAAGATACATCTACTGATCGAATACACAAAGCCTAAGCTTAGCAGCACCCGAAAGTAGAGTTCTGGTCGACAACTCTTCGTGGGGGGATAGCTAACAATGAAGGAGGTAAGCCGATTGAGAATCAAATCGCAGGGTCCGCCTACGATCGAGACATAAGGATCGAAGCACCAAACGTTCCGATCCGACCAAGGTTGAAGACCTACCTCGAGGGGAGCTTGCTACATGCCATCATCATCACCCTCTAGTGAGCACCTTGGATTACATCAAAGGTTTCAAGTCAGAAGGTTCAATGACCCAACCGAGATCAAGGCAATAACTTGGTCAACTTGTTGAGTCTTTTAGAAAACGTAAGAGTATCACCATGCATCGATACACTCCTACGCCTCTGCATGCCTACCCTAAGGCATCTGTTCACAAGACGAGCACGTAGCAAATGACGAGCAAGGTTTTGCAAACGTGAGCAACACATTACTTACTTGTCTAAAACCACCAAGAGAGATCGGTTTTTATCATGTCCTTGCAGTCAAAGACTAGCTCAATGAATTCTTCGAATCGGCCAAATCCTCTAGTCATCAAAAGGATCTCCCAACATATAGTATGGTTGCCAAGCTAAAATATACAGTGACGGCGGCAACTAGCTATGAAACTAAAAAGAGGTCGAAATCAAGCCATACCTCGGCCACCGAGCTCAACCCGAGGGGCTAGCGCTCCTTGATAAACAGGTATGCATTTTGCCCTCAAAAGCCCCTACGAGTCACCTCCACTCGATCTCCTCACCCATGCTAAACCCACCGAGACCGATACGACGCCCTCAGCCTTAGTCCCACAGCCAAATAGATCTTCACTCATCATGGAGTGATAGAGTCGATATAGATGGATGACACTGAGTGCCTATCCGATGGCGATCTGACTTCGGCCTATAAGTACCAAAATGGCCACTGACAACCCCCAGAAATATAGCACCATACTCATGGTCAACCACTAAATAAGATAAGATCTATAGTCTCCCTCCCGAGCTTCAGTCCCTCAACCATCTACACTCCATGAGGCGCACTTCTAATTCTAAAAATATGAACGTCCAACAAGGGACTGCCACAATAAAAAACTAAAGAATTCCTTAATAACTCTTACCGTCTAATCTCTAACAACAACCCCGTCCACATAGGATAAGTAAGCTCAATCATTTCACTTACTTCAGCACCATGCCTGTAACAACGAACAGATGCTCCAAAACCGACATGTTGGAGCCCCCACCAATGTTAAATAATTGTTCCTCCAGGGTCCCTTTTATTAGCAAACGGAATCTCAAGCCACCAACCTGTTGTGCCTTGGCATTACAATGCAATCAAAGGCAATTTAAAAGTACCTGAGCCCCACTGATAGCCGAAGAAAAACTTAGTTCTCTACATCTAAAACTGTGTCATGCGAACCATAATTGTTAAGCTCAAACTAAAGTGGACAAGGGAAACAAAATTGAGAAGACAAAAAGAGACAGATAACCGGAGAATTAACAGGACATTGGTCGTACGGCATTACAGTACAATTTATAATCTTGCCCACCCGACAGTTGAACTTATTCTCGCATGAGTATATTATATGTAAGTGTCATCTGACTGCTCGACGATTCTGATTTGGTACGCATCGATAAGGATGAATGAGGATATATCACCACAGCAGCCTCAACACGTTGATACATACAAATCGCAGTTATCCTTAAATACGCGTCTCAATCTATAGGATCTATAATTTATGTATGCCGTGATTTGCACTATTGTATCTCTTGGTCTCTCTATCCGTTTTTCAGGTTATGCAACACGTGGCAAAAATATCAAAAATCAAAAAACTCATAAATAAGGACACGAAAACACTTTAATGTTGCCACTTTTCCTTTGCTTTTTTCTTTTCTTCTCTTTGTGTTGTATCAAGGACCAAATAAATTAATTTTTTAGCCTGGTAGGAAACTGGACCTATATAGATTGGGATTAGTTAGGGTGTTATGCCTAACAACTCCTTAACCTTGTCTATTTCTGTTTATTAACTTACAAGAGAGCTCAGATACGAGACTACCCAAGGAGAAAAAGGTAACAATTCCGGTCTTCGGCTCAAAATTGTTTCACCGCCTTCTACATTATATTCCTATTTAAATTTCTTTTATTCCACGTACGTAATTGGACTACAATTGACTTTGAAAGAGTTTTCATAATTCAACTTTAGCACCTTGGAAGTCATTTCCTTTATCTTCGTACCACATAATACGACCCTTTCATAGGACAAATCCTCTCCCACATGTTTTGACCGCCCTAGAAGACCAGGGAAGTGGTTATGTGTCTGATTTAACAGCTAGAGTAAATAATAGCCTCACCTGTCGTTCAAGAGGTTGTTGACCCATAACACTGGTCAGCGGAAATGCGACAAATAGTATTGCAAATCAGTGATTCCCCGAAGTGACATAAAAGAAGAAGGAAAAATAAAGTTAGGAAACAAAAATCAAAAAAACCACTTTCCAACAAAAAAAGGGAAAAAATTCAAATGTCAGCTAACGAATGGAGAAACGTCAAGACAATTGCTATAAACTTGTCTCCTAAGTGTGTGTGTAGATATAAGCTAAGAGTCGAAAACAACCTCAATCGCCAAAGTCGATTGCTGAATTTGTAAAACTACACTCCCCCGGTGTATGACCACCAGAAAGTTACAACCAGAAAACTATTACTCCATCACCCAACAACTTTTCACCTGCAATACAACCAAACGAACCTTTCACTATTGGGAGTTGAGTCACAAAGGGTGGAGGGAGTCACAATGTATTCTTTCATTTGGAGTTCTTATGGCCTGCAATGTGCTTTAAACTGACTCTAAATATCTTCTATGTTTTTAGCTCGTTCTTTGAGCTATGTGTTGTGAACCAAATATTGGCTTGTCTTGAAGCCAAGGAGGCCTGGTTGGAAGAGGAAGAGAGTGGAATGGACTTGGTTTATTGCAATGCTTTGACAATGTTGCAGTATCTATTTCCATGATATCTATTTCGAAATGCTTGCCATTTTATATTCATCAAGATATGAGAAGAGACATCCATATTACACTTATTGGCGTCCCTTAGTTCCGAGAATCCAATCCAATAGAGAGCCCACTTGTTTTTCTATCCACTTTCACCTTTCTTTTGTTTTCCATAATGTGTTAACTATCGTGTTTAGAGGAAAACCTTTGCCTTGGCGTATTAACATATAATTAGCGTTGATGGGATAACTTCTCATTAGAACCCTCCAACCCAATCTTGTCCCTACTTAGACAATTTGAAGTTTAAAGTCAGACAATACTTCTCGATATAATGTCAGGTAGATTCCAAAAGTGAAGTCTATGTAACATTCTTTCTCTCTCTTTCTTTTCTTTTTTGTTCTACACTCGTCGCTCAAAGCACATCCTAGCGCGCAACAAAGTCTCTAGATTGGTTTGGGAGTTTGATAAGTGCCCAAAGATAACCAGGTCACAGTGATAGACTATTGTCTCACTCCTTATTAATAAGACCAATCTTGTGTGATTCCTCACAAATCATCGTGTTTCAACCTAGCCTCTTCCAGTTATATTTTTAAGACTTTTCATATACTTTTATAGAGTTTCGCTTGACTTGTACTTGTTTTTATGCTTTTACCATGGTATACTCTCACTTATTCTCTATTACTATAACACCTCAATTCAAGTATCTCGATTAACAATGTTTAACTAGAAGTTGCCAGGGATGGTGTCTGAGTGATGTGCTTGTTGTAATGTTGACGTTTCCCTTATATTGCTAAGCATCGACCCTTAATAATGACCTTAAAACCTATGTACCCCAAGCCCTTCTTCGCAGCCATATCATTTTGCACAACTTGATATTTTGTGAACCAAAAGAGGTAAGAATTATCTGCAATTGGAGAACGTAGGATACGAGATTGGTCCAACTTATCCCATATACAGCCCGAATACCGCAAAAACCCGCACCGAGTGCAAAATTTATGCCGAGTACCCCATCCTTATGAGATTGAGTAGTCAATTCCAATGGCGATAACAAAAAAGGCAGAGCAACTGCACCATCAAAGGGGCGACCAATACCCAGCCAACCCACAACGCGCCACCCAAGTACTACCCGCCAAACCTTAACTAACCCCCCACGCCACCGCAATAACTAGCGCTATCTCTGCCCCTTAGCTCAACCCATTCAATCATTACCAAGACCAAAACACAAGCACGCCAGCACCCGTGCAACATTGCAAGCCAGCCCCACCACACGCCGCCACCCTCCTTATGAGTGACCCACACACACACGCTTATAACCGCAGACCGAACCACTACGCCCTCTCCTCCACACTATCGCCAACGATAAAGTTCCAACACACCCAAAACGATCGCACGTGCCTCGGACTGGCCCACACACGCTCCGATGCCACCCGTCAGTACAACACAACACACGCTCACCATTACCGCCTACATGACATCCTGGTTACATTGACTTCAGTGGTTTACTGGCCTCGTTCGACATATTAGAACTTTTGTGGCTTTGATTCTTCGCACCCATTAGTGCGATCCATTAGTAAAGCAAGTTGTAGACTATATTAGTATGGATATTCCTCAATATATAGAGAACTCTACAGAGGGGATTTAGTAGGAGAAAAAAAACTAGTAAAAATAGTACGTAATTCAAAATTAGTTCTTACATTTAAATCATCCCTATCCAACATATTATTAGCAAATATATTTTCTGTCAAATTCTTTGTCACTTCTCACCTAAGTTTATCCATCTACTATTTAGAGAGAGAGCAAAGTTACTTATCTTATTATTGATCCTAGCTGTAATTTCATCCCTTACAAATACCGCTCAACAAAGTTACAAGTTATATCAATCATTCAACTTTTAGTATTTATTCTTGCATTAATTCAGTTTGATTTAGTTTCTTTGCTGTATTGACACAATTATCAATAATTTATCATAGATACCAATGGTGTCTATCTATTTGATATCTATTTGATTTTTAATAAATATCCTATTTCGTCGTTATATAATTAATCTTAAGTATATTTTAAAATATTCATGTTCGTTTCCGGTATATTATTGGTTTATAGATTCCCATGTTCAGCCAAAGTTATCAAACCCTACTATTTGCTATTCGATATTTTATGTCAATGAAGACTTCCTTAATATTCCTTTATGCAATTTTGTTTCTTACTTGACAATCTTGCTTAATGAGTAGTATTTGAGCTTAGAAGAATTCTAGGGAGCCCAACTAACGCTAGTTTCCTTCACAATATCCCCAAGAATTGAAAAATTATATCACTCAGCTCTATATTTCTAATTCAAACCTTGTTCCCCCACTTAATATATCAGTGATTATCTCCAATCATTACTTGTTTTGATACTAAGACTAACTTTCACCGATAAAGCTAAATGAATGAGATTACCCACACATAATTAGAAGGGCTAATGACTTAGCATAGGGTTTATCTAGAAGTATGGATGACTTGAATCCATATTACCAACTTCAAATATTCAAAGTTTCAAATCCCACACTTGTCTTATTCATATTGATAATAGAGTACCTTGAAGAATATTCAACCATGTGGCCTGATTAAACTCCTTTACGTTAAGTCATTAGCCGGCAAACTATATTCCTAAAGTGACATTGGCACTTGAAATGCCATATATATAGCTTGGGCAAATAGTATTCCTAAGTGCTTTGTGATAAGTTGATCATCAACCCTTTAATTTCTTAGTTACTCTTTAGTGATTAGAACTTTCAAATCTAATAACCTATTATCATACCCAAACATATGCCTGTGTTTACCCTAAATCTCAAGTAACATGCTCTCCCTAAGGCCTGCTCTTGGGTTCGACCGTGCTCTCACATACACTATTTGTGTAGAGGTTCGGTAACCTATATAGAATATGTATTTCTCTTGGTTGGTATATATGTTTTCAAGGGACCACTCCGAAAAACTCGACCGGCTCACAGTTTGTTAATAACTCATACTGAAAAAAACTGATTCAAGTACATTGTAGAACCCAAAAAGTTCTCGTATAATTGGAAGTCATAACCCTAGTCTTTGATGATAAATACCCCCAATAACATTCAGAATTCATATATAGTAAGGAAAAATACAATGTTAATTAGCATTATGGTACCTCACCAGAAAATTTAGCTCCGATAACTCACCTAAATATTAGAGCTTAATAGCCAATGAATAATAAATACAAGTCAGAGATAACAACATAAACACATATGATTTAATTTGATATAAGATACTACTAAAGAAGTTAGCCCTCAATGCGTTTATATCTCTACTTGTCTTTTTGGCATGAGTATAGATCATAATCTGCCAGTATAGTCCTTGAAACAAGCTATAATACCAAGAGACAATTTGTGGAATCAGGGTATGTCTTGATAACAGACATTTCATTATCAGCACAAAGTTTATGAACAAGAGATCAGCATTCTATCAGACAAACTAAAAAAATTACTAATGAAAAACCCCATATCACGCTAATTTTTAAGACGATACCCTTTCTGCCGAACAGCAAAAACAAAGTAGACACCAAGTACCAAGATGTTTTATTCTATTGAGTCTACCCACACCACAGCTCATTATAAATACTCATATGTATTGTAAGTGATATAAGCCTACAAGACGAAACAAAACCTATCAACTTGAACCTTAAAAAGCAAAAGTAAATGGAGATACCACCCCCATGTACACTAATACGAGCCCGACAAATAAATATTACTAGTCATTTAGATACCAAAAACTAAATAAGAAAATGAAATGGCCGTAACTAATCAAATAATATGTATAAAGTTATAGCATATTACGTAATACTGTAGCTGACTATGCAACTAACAGTGATGATATTTATAAATGGATCGCTACTCTAGAAATGTAATTATTGATGCGATGGATTTATAAGGAATATATCCAATCACAATATCAAAGAAAATACGAACCGAGCGCAAGTTTATGTTTGATAGTGTATGTGAAAACATGAGATAACTCGTCGAATCTTAGAAAAAGACTCGAAAGGCTGCTTAAGCCGCTGCACACAAGTGGAAACAGCCCCAAAAGGGAACAAAAGCCGAAAGCCAATTAATCAAACACGGAAATAATGCCAACACAGTTTGCTAAAACAAAAACGGAACACTACACTACCCTAGATAGTTATCCTTAAATCAAATCAGCAATAATATCATTCAATTAACAAATATCCTACTAACGTAATAAAGAAAATATAGCACAAACTAACACTTAGAACATTAAAAATCCCTAACAACGAAAATCTCATCAAACCGAAAAATCAAATATAATAATGTGCATCGAACCTAAATAAAATAAAAATAAAATACAAAATAAACCTACCACCTCATAATCATTTCCAAAGCCACGATCTATTTTAGATATCTCTATAACCTTAGATCGATAGAAATTTCCAAGATTTATCAAAAGACGTATTGCCCCCCAGTAAAAATTTTTCCGCGCTTTACTTTCGCCAAAGTTAGCGCTTGAAAGTATAGATTCTTTATGTGAGCAATGATTATTACCCGACCCCATTGGATGGATGCCCTCGTATGAATCCGTCCATTCGCATCCCTCCCATTCTCTCCACCTCATCAGAAAAACATTGTCCTCAGTGAATTATTGTAATGGTACCGAGAGAAGACCGAACATCATGATTCTTGAATCTTGATTATCTGTAGCACCTGATAAAGGGGTGAAAAGTCTCCCACAAAACCCTAAAAATGCCGGATAATCCATGTAGATGAAACATACCGACGAATCACTCGCGTTTGTATTCAAAACGACTCATAAACTTATGCACATATAATCCAGACCCACGCAAGTGGAAATACTGAGGTCTTACTCTGAAACTCAACTTCCCCTGAGCCAAGGTACAGCATTTTACCAAAGCAAACCTCAGATATTCTTTCGATTTCTTCAGTTACCAATAGACCTAAAGAACTTAATAGGGTTTTCAAACAAAATTACGCTGGCGTTCTCGTGCTTTTGTTTTCCAGATCAATTGCCTGCCCACATTTCTTCTGAAATTCCGCCAGATATTTTTAATTTGATACTTTCTGATCACCTTTATCTGAATTTGATGCTTTCTAAATGAATCAGTGTGGCAATTTTAAATACCGCCCGAAATATCGCAGAGAAATACTTCCGAATAACATTAGAAAATACTCCGGATACTGGAAAACCTAACGTAGAACATTCTAGAAATGCTGTTGCGTTGGAGTAGCCGACAGGCCCGTCTCGACCCCAGCGCGCACTTCGATCCATCATAGTTCCAAAATCACGTGATCCTAAAAATCGGATGGAAAATCAAATTGAATATTTTACGAAAGATATCTTTGGAAACGTATATACGAAAATACAATTGAGCGATAGAACTTTCACTCAACGATCGTCTCTCCATTGTCATGAGACGTATTATACGACTCACACAGGAGCGTATATACGCTCCACATGCTGCGATATTACGTTCAACACATACATTACGAGCTGCCAAACCATCTGGAAAGTGATGAAGCCTATGTCTATAACTCTGAATGGAAGTTTAGACGTAGATATACGCTCTCTCCAGCTGCCGATGTATACACTCATCACTGAGGCGTACCAACTAGGCAGTCCACTACCTTTCTATACGCAGAGTCCTCCTGTCCACTTCGTTTTTGCTACATACCCCCCAAACTAAAAATTACTCCCTTGCCACTATTGCTACAGTTTCCTCGGCTTACATGCTTCACCCTCATACCTCCGATGAAGAACCCCTTCACAGACACAAAGTCACGAGACACAACTATCACCATTAACTCTCAAACACTCAACACCACTCCAAAACACCTATTTCTCTGTTTCGATTCAAAACAGGGAGCATACGATTCTAAACTTCCGATCATACTCAACCAGCGAAAAAGGGTGCTCCTATAATCAAATCTGAGCCATATATATCCCCCCATTAGCCAGCAAACACCTCTCCCCTAACACTCTTTTTAAAATTCTTTTTGTCACTTTTAATTGACTAACCATTTACGAGTTTAATTCATTCTAAAACAAATGAAGAAACTCACCTAGCTTAATCCGTTCATGTAAATATGTTAGGTTTCTTAATATTTTCATTTGTTTCCATGGTATTTTCTTGTTTTCATTTATTATACCTTACCCTACAATATTATTAATTGTCAAATACTAAACACGTTATGTTGTCTACCAAAATTAGCATATTCCACCGTCGAAAACAGGAGATCCTTTGCATTATTTACTATTTTCTAACAATTTGATTGTTTGCCGCTTGATAGAGTCACTTAATGAGTAGTATCACAACATAAAACATCTTAAATTATCATGACTTTGCACTTTAACCTATGTTTCATTCTTAGTGAAAATATATAATACTTCTAATCACACTGTAATATATTTTAAACAAGACCGGAAAATTATATCGATTCTTGTCCAATTAAAGTCAGAACTAATCAAAAGGAAAACAATAAGTAAACGAACCATTTGTCTAACGCTACACTTAGTACCATTGGAATGCTTACTCCAATCAAATTGATCGCCTATACCAACTTCTAAGTCCTAATCGTGAGAATCGGTACTTTAGTTGGTACATAATCGCTAAACCCATAGCCTAGTAATAATATATCCGACTAATCAAAATTACAACCAACGATAGAACTTTTTCTTGACATACTCGGTAATCTTAAATTATATTATAGGATGAGACGTCAATGAGACGAGAAGCCGAGAACAAGTAGAAGGTCCAACATAAATACAGAAGCAAATAAGGTTACACAAGCAATCCCTCTGGATTCGTACCAATGTCCACAACCATCAACACATCGTCCTTTGAAATGATACATTAGCTCTTAACAAACTTGTAGCGGGACACACTAGCTCCGCAACTAATATGCTCGCTTAATCTGCGACTTACCTCCATCTCTTACACTGAATAACTCACATATATCAGGCAGACGCCAGCATGAAATATAAAAAGGAGTGTTATTTGGCCCCCCCCTCATTCAGGACACACACACATACCTACCGCAAGTCCAATTCCCATGTAAGTTCTAGCGTTCCATGAAAACTCTAATATTATAACATGACACTGACAGCTCCGACTGGTACGACTACACTCTCACATTACCAATAAAGCGAGGTACCGTCTACAGCCCCTTTACAATATCGCACCCATAGTTCTTTAGATCCCAAATTGCATGAGGATAAATGTTACTTTGTTATGTCCACCAAGAACAAAAAAAACAAGTATGCACTGACCTATTTCCCAGATGTTACCAAGAACCGCAAGACTTTACCATGTGTGGTGAGCATGAAA